>JAIUZE010047689.1:0-21120 GCA_022085475.1 Heliosperma pusillum | reverse complement strand
ATAATATCTAGATATTATGATATATTAATCAAAAGAAATGAAAATATCAAGTCTATTAGAGGAGAGGAAAGGAGAAGAGAGCCGTGTAAGTTTGTGGCTTGTCGGGTCTGATTTTTCTCGATTTGCGTAATCTCCGTTGACGGATCGATAAAGTAACAAATATCTAAGATATTTGTATTAGTTTAATCGAAATAATTAAAATGTCTCAAGTGAGTGGGAAACGATGACATGGCCGCGTGTCTCATGCCAAAGTCGAGTTTCGATTTTGTTTCGCGCTTTACGCTGAGTCGGGAATAGTTAAAGACGTTCGGTTAAAACCCGTAAACGTATTCTTTAAATTCCGAATAAATTCCAAAATTTATTAAATTATGATAAAATCTTAATAACTCTAAATAAAAGAATTCAAAAATATTCTTTTTTTTAAATAAAATTTCGGTCTTCATACTTATGAGACGAGTCGGGAAAAAGTCAACGAAAGTCAAAGTCGACTTAAAAGTCGAGAAAAGTCAAAGATGACTTAAAAGTCAAGAAAAGTTTATGACGACTTAAAAGTCAAGAAAAGTCAATGACGACTTTAAAAAGTCAAGAGAAAAGTCAAAGACGACTTAAAAGTCAAGAAAAGTCAAAGATGACTAAAAACGGTCTTTTCATGGAATTCCTCAAAAATTCCAAATACGAACGCGGAATTTCAAAATAAGACTCGGAACAAAAATTCCTATTTTAAAAACTTAAGTTCTACTGAAAAGTGTTAGTAAATATTTTTACTAGAAAAATTGGCATTTTTCGGGTTGTTACAGTGTATGCGTTCAGGGAAATGTTATATCCCGTGGATGCCTTTTAATCATACTTGCCATGTACACGGTGCTAGTGCGTTTCAATTAACCGTGAGAGATGTCGTCTTTGTGTCTTTGTGCTTGGATGCGTGATTACATGATTGTATTCATGATCATTGCATGACTTGGCACGGTTTGTTTGTCGAGTCCATGATTGTTTATTCGTGATCGATGCATGACTTGGCATGGTTTGTTTGTCGAGTCTCAATCTTATCAAACTTATACCGCTAACGGTGAGATGCAAGCCCTAGTGAGCGTATTCGGTTGCCTATGAGTGTCTTCCCCGAGTCTTTGTATAACATGATGGATTCGGACTTGTAACTCTTATGCTCTTATCATTATATATTGAATTGCCTATCTATCCTTATCGTATCTCACATGTATATCTATATGTATGCATGCCCTACTTTTCTATTTCCTTTTATGTACGGTTAATGTGATATGGCTGGGAGAACCCGGAGTTACTCCCCACTGATTGTGGCGTTCATGTTTTTCATGGATGAACAGGTTGCTTGCATGGTTGGCTTTTTGATTGGTATTTTGGGTTCGGGTGTGAGCTAGCGGGCGTTGTCCCTGGATTGAAACACCTCTAGACGTTATTTAGCTAGTTGCTAATCACTTTGACATTGATAGCATTTTGAGAGACTACGTCTCTTGTAGTATTTTATATTTGGTTTGTAATTATTGACTTTCCTCGTATTTCTATTTTTCATGTAAAAAAGGTTTTTTAAAATACCGTATTTTCCGCTTTATAACTCACATGCTTGTTATGTTTTATTTCCGCATTCGCGAGGGTTGTCACACCACATCTTCTTGATTAAGTAGCCATTTCGAATAAGCGTATCACGGAGTTTCTTTTAGCTTTTACACACAACGTAGCCACCCTCTATATGAGCAGGCATTTGTGTCATGATGCAAGCATATGGTTTAGTAAAAGTTTCAGACATTTTGTATGGTTGATGTTAGTATTTTGGGGGAATGCAAAGATGTTATTGATTGGAGTTGGGAAATTTTGTATGTGGTTGATAGCCTTGTATTGAGGTTGTGTTTATAGAGAGTTATTGATTGGCGTTAATGAGTCACATGCCGTTATTGATTCACATGCATGCATTGGTTCACATGCATGCATTGATTCACATGCATTTACATTTCCCAAAACGACTATACATTCACATGCAGTTATTGATTGAGTAATTGTGTGAATGTATATATGCAGTTACATTTCCTATGCAGTCAATGGACTTACTGTAATATGCAGTAACTACTGTCCACAACGGTAATAAACAAAGGACCCGTTGTGGTTGTCTTTATTTGGATTTTCATATTGGCGCAAATAGGGTAAAAATATATAACAACGGCTATGTTGCATCGTTGTCATTACTCTATCACAACGGTTTTAGTTAAAAGAATAACCGTTGTGGAAAGTAATAACAACGGTTTTTTTAACGAATAACCGTTGTTATTTCTCAATATTATTATTTTTAATTAAAAGATATTGCAGTCCAAACCCGTGAATAAACAACAGCAGAACAACTGTAACAGCAGAAACAACATTGATTAAAGCATCCATTGAACATCATCAATGGCAGCATAACCCCTCTATAAATACAGCCTCAAAACCCCTCCTTCAAATATTACATAACCCTAATTAATTACTCCAAAAATTAACATCATCAATGGCAGCAATTAACCTTCCCAACGATGAGACGACCCTTACAAAATTGATTGCAGATGAGGAGGAGGCTCTTGTCGTAGTTCCCGCTGATCATCACCCATTGATTAAAGGATCCATTGAACATCGAAGGGATTATTGGATTAAGAGGCGTGAAGCAGTCCGACTTGTCAACCAAGCGTCGTCACCATCATCGTCCTCTGTCTACCCACGTCGGCCTTATACTCGGAGGTTGGATGCCGCAAGAGATATGTTGAGCTGTACCCGTCCTACCTTATCTCCACATGCAAGACGTGTACTTGCAGGCATTGAATCTGGTATTGCAAAATACGAGGTTAATGATCCGGAAGTCATCAGTATCATCAATATTGTTCCGGATTGTTGGTGGCAGTGTGAGAAAAGCTTTTTACTCTTACCCGGAATTGTTCCGGATTATTTAACATCTTTATTTATTTGATGTCGGATGAATGTAATGTACTTTAATATAAAATCTAGGTTATTCCTAATGAAATCAATGAGAAAGAATGTTGTTTAAAGTGTTTGAATTGATATGATTAATTCCGTTGATGTTCAATATTTTGATGTTTGATCCACTATATATAAAAGAGTTTAGGGTTTAGGGTTTAGGGTTTTAGGGCTTAGGGTTTAGGGTTAGGGTTTAGGGTTATTTTGAAGTAACGCACGTATACTAATAATATATATATATTATTATACTTTGTATTACATTAGTTTGATCTAATTAATTAAAAGTGATCCGACCCGAAAATGATACTTAATAATCACGCGGATAATAAATAAATATTTCTATCGAATTAAATTAAATAACCCGATACTAGCTAATTAATTTTGGGTCGGATCAGTTTCAGGTTAGTGATGCAAAAACGGTCCGACTCGATATAACCTCATCCGCTTGACTTGGAAATGATCGACGACAATTAACATTCCTGAATCAGACACGAAAGCCGAAAGGACTCGGCCCTCGCTTGCTCCCCGAACCAAACTAACCCGGTAAAGTTACATACCCTACGAATCTAACCCGATCAGAATATGGCCTAGTAACCATTTATTTGTTGATAAAACGTAATAAGTAATAAGTGATAAATAATGTGGGGTGTGGTGATAAGTAATAATTAGTGATAAATGTTGGGTAGTTTTGATGGTCGTAATTAAGTGAGACGTAATAAGTAATAAGTAATAAGTATACGGAAATAACCATTTGTTGATAAAACGTAATTAAGCGAGACGATAAATAACAAAAACCGTAAAGATAATGGAAAGTAGCTGTGGATTATTGTAAGGGGCCGGTTTCTTCAATTTTATGTGGTTAGTTATTTGATTATAAATTAAAGATCAGACTAAATAGATGGTAAGTTGTAAACTTTTGAACCCAATAATATATTATAGGTGGTAAAAAGCAAAAAACCGTCCCTTTTGAGCATATATATATGCATCAATAACCGTCCCTTTTAGCGTACTTGAACGAAGTCGATCGACCCCATATCATTATTTAATTTGGGAAACATTGACGTGTATATATAATACTTGCATGCATTGATGAATCTGTTATTGCAAAATACGAAGTTAATGATCCGGAAGTCATCAGTATTATATATCATCAATATTATGATCATGTTCCGAAATCACCTGATCTGAAACCACCTGATGACACGTAACCCCGACCCAAATCGATCGACCCGAAGTAGCTACTAGCTAGATAGTGGATTGGCCGATCCGTAACTGGCCACCCGATCAGTTTCAGGTTAGTGATGCGTGATTATAATAACCAGCCGGATACTACGTTTGTCGTTTCATGTTGGAGATTATATGGCGAAGATATATCATCATTCCAGAAAGAGTTAGTAGTTTAACGTAGCTATTAATACGTTTCTTCATTAGAGATGATATCTTTGCTGCTATTTATGATCGATGTTGCTATGTATGACTACTGTTGTTACCCTAATGATCGATGTCTTTTATTTGTTTTATCCGCAGTATGCAATCACCACGCCACATGTCCCTGAGTACAAAAAGCAACATATAGACGAGGTAAGGGACTTGTGGGGCAAATACGTCCTTGAACATTATTGAAAGGAAGAATAAATGAAACTTAGATTATTTTGGAAGCAGATAGGGAACTTTAATTTGTAGAAGTCATTAGAGCAAATTGTAAGTATGAATTGCTCTAAGGGAGATCATTTTGGTTGTATATATCATTTTGCTGCTGCTAATTTGTATATATATATATATATATATCATTTTGCTGCTGCTGAAAGTGGTTTATGCGTGCTGCTACTGCTGCTGATTTATGCAGGATTTTCACAGGCAGGGGAACAAATTACATTTTTTTCAAAAACAATAATCAAAATAATAACAACGGTTTTTTTAAAATTCATTAAAAGCGTTGTTACATATTTCCCACCAAAACTAATCATACTTTTAACAACGGTTTATTCTGATATTCCTGTTGTTATTAACACTTTCCACAATGGCTTCCTTGGTATACACCGTTGTAATTAACTCTATTCACAACGGTTTTGAAAAACGTAAGCGTTGTTATAATCTTTCCGACCAAAACTATACACACGTTTAACAACGGTTTCTTTTAACACAACCGTTGTTGTATCTTTCCCACCAAAATTATTCACACGTTTTAACAACAGTTAGCTAGTAATAACAACGACTTTTTACCGTTGTTAAAAATATTCACAACGATTTTAACAACGGTTGTGTTTAATATACCCGTTGTTATTAATACTCTCAACAACGGTTTCTACTACCATAAGCGTTGGTGTATCTTTCCCACCAAAATTATTTTCACGGTTTAACAACGGATGCCTAGTAACGACAACGGTTTTTAACCGTTGTTAACGATATTCAAAACGGTTTTTTCATTATATATGAACCGTTGTTAAAACCTTTAACAACGGAGGCTTTAACAACGTCCGCTTTTTAATATTACAACGGTTTTTAACCGTTGTCATAGCCTGTTTTGTAGTAGTGTGTACCCACGTGTTCTACATAAATCCTCGTAATTATGGCCATTGAAATCCTACTCGAATTCCGCACTGGATCACACTCTTCCTCGTGTTCATCACTTTCTCTTGCCTTCTCTAGTGGCGTATATCCTCTCCCTTTCTTTGATTAGAATTAATCAGCGACTCATTATGACCAGTTAGACTATATAGCCCATAGTTATCATGATCTCAATCTACAAGTTCAAATTACAGATCTTATCTACTCTGCTTCTTTTAATAAAGTTAATCACCCTATTTTTTTTGTTCCCCATACAAAATCTCTTTTCACTCTATATGCTTCATATTCATCCAACTAACTCCTTTATTTCGTGGTGTGGTTGGTAAGCTAGCTCAAACACGTAAACTTATCTTTGTCACTACTGTGTCCACAAGGTCTAAATAAGCGTCTCAAAGAGGTCAAGTATTATAATATACCGTACTCGGACAAACTGTTCATTCTAATTACCTTGAAATTTAAACAAAACCAGACTTTATATGCATCACGCATCTAAGCCTCAAATATACCTTACGTATTACAACCAATAGATGATTCTTTCAACTCTTTTCGCAAATTCAAATAACTATTACCATAAGTAAACTAGTTCTTGAATACACCTAAATAAAATTTTCTTATATCACTCTATGCCATTGTTCTACTAATCCCAAACGTTTAAATTGTTCTTCCTTCTAATGTATACCAAAATTAAAGTGATCTTTTAATACTAATTTCTTCAAACTATTCTCCTCAATTAAGAACCACAACCATTTATGCTAAGCTTTCATTCTCTCAATGTCATGTTGCGACCTAAATCACCAATGTCATACCTATGTAATTCCTTGGTCATACTAAAGCAAAAGATTTATCTACCCTCTCATTTAAATCTATGAAATTCTCCACCAAAATGTATTAATAACCCATAAATTACGATTTACATCTTGACGTCTCAACTTCATCATGGATCCAATATATTCCTTACACTTATCCTCAAAATACCATTCAGTGCATTAAGTGGAGTCAATTTGATAACATCATACTCCAATCAATGAAAACGAGCCAAAACTGACACAACTGTAGAATATACCTCGACTACTAAACTAGCTTGGCAAAGGTAGGCTCAGTTTGGGATGTAGTTAAGGGCAACAGGCAGATATGGCTTTATGTGGAGTTAATGGGGTAAAATGAGGAAAAGGGAGATGCAAATATTCTCAAAACACGTAATACCGAACACAAACCCAATGCGTGCAGGCAATAAGAAATCAAAATTCATATACAAGCAAATGACATGAAACGTGGGGAGTAACTACTCTCATTCCTAGATGCACTGGTCATGGATGTCACCAGTTATAGGCTCTAAAACTCAGAATATATAAGTAGTTTGCCAAAAAGTTGAGTCAAGTCTAATAATCAAATTTAAATTCCAAGACAAAATTCAATAGCTCACTATTTCGATTTTACTAAATAGGTCAAGAAAGGTGCAAGGAATAGCATAAAATTGACTTGTAGTGCAATTTCATCATGAACAAGACTCCAATCCGACTCGACTATATGCAAAAATAAACGTGATCTTTTTATTTTTTCAAAAAATTTTAATTAACATGAATTGTAAACGTGAATGCAGTACAAATGCAAATGCAGACGCAAAAGGATGCAAAACACCCCCCCCCCCAAACCAAAACAGACAATGTCCTCATTGGCTATAGCACAAGAGCATATAAGGGGAAAGGGGAGAAAACAACCTAATACATGTTCCTAAGGGAGAAAATATACAAAGAATGGAAAAAACAATGAACAGAAGAACTCACAAGACAAAGCTTCCCCAAACCAGGATCAAAGTTGGTCGATCGAGTAGAAATGCTACTCGATCGAGTAGTTTTTCAGGCCAGATCACTCGATCGAGTAGGTCTTTTTACTCGATCGAGCACTTTCTGAATTGCACGGCCGACGATTGTGAGCAGCTGATTTCCTCTTCGTTTTCCTGCAAAAACGATGCCAAACGATACCCAAAGAAAAATACCAAGCATTGTCTAACAGGAAAACAAGTTGTTTATCTAAACTACGGATTATTGCGTAATAGTCTAATTGTCTAATTGTCTAACGAAAATGCAATAAATTGTTTTTACAAATTGCACGTGGTTGCAAACCCGGCTAATAACCAAATGGTTTTGTGACAAAGCCACCGTCAGGCCTTTGACTTGCGGAAATACCCTCAGCTGTGGTAATTTCCGCCTTCTTTGTCCACACATACGGTCTTTGCTGGGAGTCTAGCTCCACTTCTGAATCACTCGAACATGTGTGAACTTCTTTCATCTTCGCTGGTACGGTAATCTCAACAGTCGAAGACGGAATCATGAGTACTCAAGTCTTCCTCCTGAAGAGTCTTACCTATCCCTCTCTACCTGCGCATACACAACTATAGAGAGAAAGATAAGAACAGTCTTAAGGAATTAGAAATTCCTTAAGACGAGACAGAAATAAATAACATAAAATTAAATTGCCACCCCGGCAACGGTGCCAAAATTTGATTCGGGTCGTTATACACCAAAAATAAAACCTAAGTCTACTAACTAAGAAGATAGCGGAAGTAGGGTCGATCTCCACAGGGAGGAAACTAAATAACTGAAATCTATAATCTGCCAGTAACAATCTAGGGGTTTTGAAATGGTTTTAAACTAAACTAAATAAGATTAAAGGAAAGAGAAATAAAGGAAGAGAAATAAAGATAGGAAATAAAATCAGATAAAGAGAGAAATATGCTAGGATTCGGTCTACTGCGGTATCGGCATCTACGGGTCAACTAAGTCAGTCAATCTATCAATGAGAAGGGCAATGGTTTTCTCCTCCCGGTCTCAAACCACCCTAGGGATTTTCCTAATTAACTCTCGCCCTCTTAGGAGTCACCTATCAATTCTAAGCAAGCCTTCCCTTCCAATCTCTCGATCCAGATCGGGGTTAACTACCTAGCCTAGTCTCCTGCGTGCACTCATTCGACTAAACCTCAATTAAATTGCTTAGACTGATTCTCATATTCAAGATTAACTAAAATAATCTATCCTAACATGCCTCTACTATAGTTTCCCTCATCCCAACATACAAGAGAATTAGCTACTTATGTTATTAACGATGCTAACAAAGAAGATTAAACATATGACGATAGACATAATAAAATCGTAATTAACAAGCATAAACAATAACAACACAGCAGTTAAGATGAGGAAACAGTGATTAAGACTAAAATAAAGGTTAAGAATAAAAAGAGAAAAGAGAAAGTAGTTTACAATCTTAGCAAATCCGGCGTAAAGAACAATCCACGTCGAATAAACCCGAATGAAAACCAAAGATTAAAAGTTCAGAAACTAATGAAAGATTGATGCTAATGATTCCGAACCCTAAGGGTTCTGAATCCTAAGGATTCTGAATACTTCCTAATGACGTAAATAAGAGTTTATAAAATGCAAAACAAGACTCTTAAACCCTAATTAAGCTATGGACTTAAGGCCAAAGATAGATTCTACTCGATCGAGGGAAAATACCACTCGATCGAGGACTTTATTCTAGGAAATCACTCAATCGAGTAACAATTCTACTCGATAGAGCAACTTTTCAGCAGCAACCACTCAATCGAGCACAGGACAGCTCGATCGAGCAACTCTTCACTTCAACTCTCCTCGATCGATCAAATACATAGTCGATCGAGGTCTTTTGGCCTATCGTGCAGTGTCGGACATGGCTTTGGACTTGATTGCGAGCGGTTTCACGCTTTCCCATGCAAGAGCTTCTGTCCCGTTCCTTCCATTCTCCTAAATGCATGCAAATTGGACTGTTTTGGCTCGGTTTCCGCTACTACGCAGCTTGTACCTACAAAATAGTAATGAAAGTACAAAGTAGCCAAATAGGGGCATATAGTGATATAATATCACCTAAATGACATAGAAATGCGTGCAATAAATGGACTAGAAAGTCTATATAAAATACACGCATCAATACTCTATTACAATATATTTTCATCATTCGAAGCACAATCACCTTTAATATCCACATCATAAATATCATCCCATTTGAGGAAGTCATATTACCTCGATTCTCTCAGCTAGTACCTCTCATCAATTATTTTCTACACATGCTATCTCTAAACCACCGATCTTCACACTACATCATCATCATTCTCAAATATAATAGCGTTAATGTTCACCCTTTTTTTTCCAATTAAATAGTTCTTAATAATCAACCAAGTTAAATCGAATCATTGGTATAATAGTCTTTCAAGAAAAGTTATCTACTGATATATCTCAATAACTTTCGTATCATTATAACAACAATAACATACTTATCAATACCTTAATTCATCGCCCATTTACGAAGAAATATTTAGTCCTACATGTCACAAATTTCCAAGATTTCTTAATCAGCAACCACAAATAGGTGTATTCAGTCATGCAGACTTCCCTAAGTTCCAAATTCCTCTGAAAGTTATCCTTGTTATATTGTCTAACTATCTTTTCAAGTAAGGTGTGACAACCCTCGCGAATGCGGAAATAAAACATACAAGCATGTGATTTAATTAGCGGAAATACGGTGTTTTTAAAACTTTTTACATGCATAAAGAAAAGTATGAGGAGTGTCAAATATTACAAACCAAAGTATGAAATATAATACACAAGAGACGTAGTCTCTCAAAATGTTATCAATGTCAAAGTGATTAGCAAACTAGCTAATTAACGTCTAGAGGTGAATCTTCCAGGGACAACGCTCGCTAGCTCACACCCGAACCCAAAATACCACACTAAAAAAGCCATCAAATCAAGTAACCTGTTCATCCATGAAAAACATGAACGCCACAGTCTGTGGGGAGTAACTCCGGGTTCTCCCAGCCATATCACATTAAACGTACATAAACGGAAATACAAAAGTAGAAGCATGCATATATAGATATACATGTGAAATACGATAAGGATAGATAGGCAATTCAATATATAATGATAAGAGCATATGGAATACAAATCCGAATCCATCATGTTATACAAAAGACTCGGGGAAGACACTCTTAGGCAACCAAATACGCTCACTAGGGCTTGCATCTCACCGTTAGCGGTATAAGTTTGATAAGATTGAGACTCGACAAACAAACCATGCCAAGTCATCCAAGGATCATGAATAATCAATCATATAATCATCCATCCAGACATACCAATACATTGACGACATCTCTCACGGTAAATGAAACGCATAGCACCGTGTACAGGGCAAGTATGATTAAAAGGCATCCACGGGATAAACATTTCCCTGAACGCATACACGATTACATTTCGTATATGTGGACTAATTTCCTCCGGTAGGACGACGATAATAATACGGTCCTAGTCTAAACCTGGCCAGACTCTCGGAATAACGTTTTCTGATTCGACATGCGATAAACATTTCGCATACAAGACTCGGTCAATCATAGAAAGCCGAGTACCCCATATTCGGTTAAACTTTACGAAAGAGGCGGAAAAGAGCACAAGCATCATAACAAGCGGTACGCTACATGCAATGACACCACCTCACAAGAATACAACATTTGACAGCCAGGTCGATCAACGCAAAGCGTTCGCCTCCCAACAACGTCGTCATATGCCCACTAACACATGCAATTAAGCAGTAAGGATACATCCCCGTTCCGACGTTCCAGCCTTACGAACGTGGAGGTAGCCAAGGGAATGAGAGTACAAAGCACATAACAAAATAGTGCTCAAACCGTAACATTGGTATAAACCGACTCAAAGTGGGACATATCAAAAACCGTCACAAAACATTCGATACAAGCGAATCGAATATCATATATTTGAAACATTAATATTTTAAGTCACTACGTAAATTTATACGTTAAACGAACCATGCGCTATTATAAAATAAGAATTTTAGAAATTATAAGAAAATAAATCCAGCAGGTTGCCGGCCGGTCAGTGGACCGGCGGCTGCGCACCTGGCTGGCGCCTCATGCACAACACAAAAATCACTATAAATTGCAGCGTGTTCCCAGCCGGTCAGGGGGCCGGCAGCAGGGCATCGGCTGGGAGCACCATTACACAAAAATACAAAGTTCAGTTCTTACTTATTCCCAGCCAGTGGGCAGACCGGCGGCCGGTCACCCGGCTGGGAACCCTAGTTCACCCGAGAGCCTCTTTACAAGGTTCATCCATTTTCAATTTTCATAATTTACTTCTATCAACTATCAACAATCAATAATCATCATCAACAATCATCAACTAACAACAATCATCATCAATAACACAATTCCTAAGCTTACTAATCATATTCTAAATAAGATTTCTAACATAGAAAACACGTAAATGATATCGAGTAACCCTTCACCGTTACCTTATTGCGTCTTTACTACGCGTTAAGGTCCTCTTCAATCAAGAAGTAGTCTTTGTCGGGATCTTGGAGGTCACCACCTACAAATAGTTAATAAAAGATAAATATAATTCACCTTGAGAAAGACGGATAAATTGAAAAGCGAGAAAGACGGTAATTTAATACCAATACAGATAGAGGACGATGAGAGGGGAAGAATGAGACGAACTTACGTGAATTTGAGCGAGAATTGAAAGAGTTATGATGATTCTAAGCTTGGAAAGATTATGGAAGCTAGGTTTTGTTGGGGTTTTCTTAGTGAGGAAGAAAGAGTTTTTGAGTTGTGAGGAAGTTAGGGTTTATGAGGGAGTATATGTAGAGTAAGTGGAAATAGTCAAAAAAAAGTCAAAGACGTCTTAAGACATGATTCACTAGAAATCTTGCGTAAAATCCAAATACGAACTGGGAAATTCTAAATTCGACACGGGAAATTTAATTTACGACTAAAACTAAATTTCGCGGAAAAGTATCCGTAAAATATTTTTACTATAAAATTAGGGTACATTTGCAGGTGTTACAATCACCCCACCTTTTAAAAAGTTTCGCCCTCGAAACTTGAGCGAAAGAAAGATACCTTAATTGAATAAGCTTGGATATTTACTACGCATAGAAGCTTCCGTTTCCCAAGTCTCTTCTTCGACATTAGCACATCTCCACAAGATTTTCACTAAAGGAACCACCTTACTTCTCAACTTCTTATCCTTGCGGTCTAGGATGCGGATCGGCTTCTCTTCAAAGGACAAATTTGGTTCAAGCTCAGGCATTTCCTTTTGAAAGACATGGCTTGGATCACTAACATACTTTCTCAATTGAGAAACATGGAAAACATCATGAACCTTAGCCAAATTCGGGGGCAAATCCAACTTGTAAGCAACGGCACCAATCCTTTTCACGATATCAAAGGGTCCAATGTATTTCGGGCTCAATTTACCCTTAACACCAAACCGTTTAACACCCTTCATTGGAGATACTTTCAAGAACACCTTATCTCCAACCTCAAATTCTAGCGGTCTTCTTCGGATATCGGCATAAGACTTTTGTCGATCTTGAGCGGCTTTCATTCTATCACGAATGACCTTCACATTATCAATAGTCTCCACAAGAACATCGGGGCCTAAGTCATAAACATCACTCAATTGATTCCAACATATAGGACTTCGACATTACCTTCCATAAAGAGCTTCATAAGGAGCCATCTTGATCGATGCATGATAACTGTTGTTGTAAGAAAACTCCACCAACAGTAGACTCTTTTCCCAACTAGATTGGAAGTCGAGTGCACAAGCCCTAAGCAAGTCTTCTAAAGTCTGAACAGTCCTCTCGGTCTGACCATCAGTAGCGGCATGAAATGCGGTACTCATCAACAATTTACTACCCATGGCTTCTTGTAAAGCCTTCCAAAATCTCGAACAAAATATCGGATCTCGGTTGGATATAATCTCCTTAGGAACGCCATGGTATCTAACAATCTCATCAACATAGGCTTTTGCTAGACGATCTAAACTCCAGGTTTCTTTGATCGGAATAAATCTAGCACACTTGGTCAAACGATCAACAACAACCCAAACGGCAACTTTACTTCCAACGGTCCTCGGCAAAGCCATAAAAAAATCCATAAAAATAGATTCCCACTTCCATAAAGGAATATCCAAAGGTTGTAGCAATCCACCGGGCCTCTTGTGTTCAATCTTCACTTGTTGGCAAGTAAGACATCTTCCAACATAAGACAAAACATCACCCTTCAAGTTCGGCCACCAAAATTGTAGCTTCAAGTCTTTATACATCTTATCCCCACCGGGGTGAATAGAATAAGGGGAAAGGTGAGCTTCATCAAGAACTCGCTTTCTCAAATCAAGAGCATTAGGCACAAACAAACGGCCATGGATTCGAAGAACACCTTTATCATCAAACTTGAAATCTTTAGCTTTACCTTCAAGAAGTTTGGCTTGAATAGACTTGTAGGTAAGATCATCAACTTGGCCTTCGCGGATCTCACGGAGAAAAACAGGTTCGACAGTCATAGCACCAACTTAAACAAATCCACGCTCCACGAATTCCAACTTCAACTTTCGAAACTCGGCACATAGATCATCGGGTAATACCCGCATAGCATTCAATGCATGAGAAGCTTTCCTACTAAGAGCATCGGCAACAACATTAGTCTTCCCTTCATGGTACAATAACTCGAAATCATAATCATTCACCAATTCCAACCATCTTCTTTGTCTCATATTCAACTGTTTTTGAGTAAATATGTACTTCAAACTTTTGTGATCAGTGAATATACGACAATGAACTCCAATAACGTAATGTCTCCACACTTTCAAAGCATGAACAACGGCGGCCAATTCCAAATCATGAGTAGGATAGTTCACTTCATGAACTCTCAACTGTCTCGAAGCATAAGCCACCACTTTCCTACTTTGCATAAGAACACAACCCAATCCCATCTTAGAAGCATCACAATAGACGTCAAAGTCTACACCATCTTCAGGCAAAGTCAACACCGGAGCGTTAGTTAACCTTTTCTTTAACTCTTGAAACGCGGCTTCACAAGCTTTATTCCATAGGAACTTTGTTTCCTTCTTCAACAACTGGGTCATCGGTCTAGCAAGCTTAGAGAAATCCTTGACAAATCTACGGTAATAAACAGCTAAACCAAGAAAACTTCGAATTTCTCTAATATCGGTCGGACTCTTCCAATCAACAACGGCCTCAATTTTCGAAGGATCCACCATTACACCCTTTTTAGAAATTACATGCCCAAGAAAGGACACTTTAGGTAACCAAAATTCGCACTTGGAGAATTTAGCATACCACTTCTGACGACGAAGAACACCCAAAATAGTCCTTAGATGAATAGCATGCTCTTCTTCGGACTTGGAGAAAATAAGAATATCATCAATGAACACCACCACACACTTGTCAAGATACTCACTAAATGTGCGGTTCATTTGGTCCATGAAAATAGCGGGAGCATTCGTCAATCCAAATGGCATCACCTTGAACTCATAATGACCATACCTTGTACTAAAAGCGGTCTTCGGAATATCAACATCACGAACGGGAATTTGGTGATAACCGGATCTCAAATAATTGTTGGAGAAAGTAGAAGCACCCTTTAGTTGATCAAACAAATCTTCAATTCTTGGTAAAGGATACCTATTCTTGATTGTAATTCGATTCAATTCATGATAATCAATACAAAGCCTCATAGAACCATCTTTCTTCTTCACAAAAAGAACGGGAGCACCCCAAGCGAGGCACTTGGACGAATAAAACCCTTCTCAATCATATCATCTAGCTGCTTCCTTAATTCTTTCAACTTGGTTGGAGCCATACGGTAAGGAGCTTTGGCTATGGTTCCGGAACCAGGTACAAGATCAATAGAGAACTCAACATAACGCTCGGAAGGAATCCCGGGCAAGTCTTTAGGGAATGCATCAACGAATTCACGAACGATAGGCACATCTTCAATATTTGGCAAAGAAGTAGTTGAAGAAGTCACAATACACAAGTATGCTTGGTGACCCTTTCTTACCATACTTACCAATTTCATTGCGGAAATCAAAGACACACCTTTTCGGGGATGAGATGCACTGAAACTATTCAGAAAAGACAACTAAACAATGACAAATTGAGCTAAGATTAAGGCACTTGCAAGTACTCTGTTTCTGTTTGAATTGATTGTTAAAGAACAAGGATAGGACCTTAACCAAAGCACAAAGCCAATGGTTGAGGGTTGAACCTTGATCCCAGCACACAGCTAAGGACCCAAGCTCACTTCCAAGCACAAAGCAAAGGAAGTTGTCTCAAGCACACAGCCAAGAGATGCAACAGAAACAAGGTTTCAGTTTTATGTTTTACTTCAAATCTGATTTGCATTTCATTAGGTCAAGGCCTTATATAGGCAACAAGGATACAACTCAGACGTTAGGAGATATCTAGGGCCACAAGGCTTACAATATGAAACAAAATAACAGCTACAAACTTGCAGGAAAACTGACATAAAGTAGATAAAGTAGAAAAGTAATTCTAATAGGACAATCTGCCTTAATGGATTTGTTGGGGTTGAAACTGGTGGAGGGGTGGACTTCTGAGCTTGATTCTTGAGCTCAACTGAAGTGGGATGGATGCCAAAGGTCCTTCTAAAAGGCCCTCGAGTTTGTTTGATCATAAAAGGAAAGTTTGATAGTGACATGTTAACTACTGCAAAAAGGCTGAAATCTGGACAGTCTGAAGTTGTCCCTAAGCTAACTCTTTGTGTGTTTGTTTCTGGGGAGGGAAGTCCTGGGGAAAGTTGTAGAGGACCTTCCCAAGACATAGGTTTGAGGGTTGGTTAGGCTTGTTTGATTGTGTGGGGCCCCATGGACCTTGTTTAGAAAGGCTGTGATAGGCTGTTTTTGGCTGGGGGCTGTTTTTGTTGTGTTGGGCTTGTTGGACTGTTGGCTGAGCTTTGTTGTGGCTTAGCCTTGGGAAGTGGATGGCTAGGCTTTGTTCTGGTTGTGGTGGTGTTGTCTTAGCAGGCTTGAAGTGGTTGTGGCTTGGACTGAATAGAACATTGTCATAGCTGGTCATGGTGTTGTCTGAATGGATGTTGTTGTTTTGATGTTGAGTCTTGTCTTGAGTTTGTGTCTTGTCTTGAGCTCGTGTCATGGCTCGTGTCTTGGCTTGGTCACATACTCCTGTTGCAACCTCCTTTTCTTGAAAAGGATTTGCCCTCAAATCTTCCTCACCTTCATCATCTGATTCACCATGGTAGGGACTCAGGTCTCCAACATTGAAAGTACCATGTACACCATAGCTTCCTGGTAGATCCACCTTGTAAGCATTTGTGCCTATCTTCTCCAATATCTCAAATGGTCCATCAGCTCTTGGCATGAGCTTGTTTCTCCTCTTGTCTGGAAATCTCTCTTTTCTTAAATACAACCATACAAGATCCCCTGCCTTGAATTCCCTTGCTTTCTTAGGTCCCTTGGACCTAGCCTTGTACAACTCATTGGACCTTTCAATCTGCTTCTTGACTTGCTCATGAATCTGTATCATTTTCTCAACTCTTTTCTTTGCATCATAGCTTGTCTTGTTTCCTTTGACTGGTGCTAGGTCTGTAGGCATGAGAGGATTAGTACCATAAACTGTTTCAAAAGGACTTTTACCTGTGCTGCTGGAGGGGGCTCTGTTGAAGGCAAACTCAGCTTGTGCTAGCCTGAGATCCCAATCTTTTAATGACTTAGAAACAATACTCCTTAAGATCTTTCCTAGTGTCCTGTTAGTGACTTCTGTCTGCCCATCAGTTTGGGGATGGTGAGAAGTACTAAACATTAACCTGGTCTTCAATAGCTTCCACAAGGTTCTCCAGAAGTGGCTCATGAACTTTGTATCTCTATCTGAGACAATGCTTCTAGGGACCCCATGTAACTTGACAACCTCCCTAAAGTATAGTTCAGCTACCCCCAATGCATCCTCAGTCTTCTTACAAGCAATGAAATGTGCCATCTTGCTGAATCTATCTACAACCACCATGATTGAATCCCTTCCCCTTTGAGTTCTAGGTAAGGCTACAATGAAGTCCATACTGAGATCTTCCCATGGCTTGTTGGGTACTGGAAGTGGTGTGTAAGGGCCTGCTTGGAAGTGTGCCTTGGCTATTTGACAAGATCTGCATCTCTTGAGGGCATCTTGCACATCACTGAGCATCTTAGGCCAATAGAACTGATCTTGTAAGATGTCATAGGTCTTCTGTACCCCAAAGTGACCAGCAAGGCCATTGGAGTGAACCTTTTTGACCAGTAGTCCCCTATAAGGTCCCTTAGGCACACATAGTTTGTTCCCATAGAATAAGTATCCTTCTTGAGCTGTGTATTTGCTCCCTTTCTTGACTTGCCCTTCTTGATGTACCTCCCATTCATGCTTGAAGTCTGGGTCCTCTTGATAGAGCTCTTTCATAAATTCAAACCCCAACACCCTTTGCTCCATGAAGGTCAACATTACAGACCTTCTAGACAATGCATCAGCTACAACATTGTTCTTACCCTCTATATACTTGCTGGAGAATGAGAAGGACTGCAAGAACTCTACCCATTTGGCATGCCTGGGGTTGAGTTTGTGTTGTCCATTGATGTATTTGAGAGCCTCATGATCAGAATGAAGCACAAAAGGCTTAGGCTTCAAGTAGTGTCCCCAATGATTCAATGCCCTCACAATGGCATAGAATTCCTTGTCATATGTGGAATAGTTAAGCTTGGCCCCATTTAGCTTCTCACTAAAGTATGCCACAGGTTTCTTTTCTTGAGTAAGCACAGCTCCTATGCCAAGACCACTGGCATCACACTCTACCTCAAAGAGTTTGTTAAAGTCTGGTAGAACCAATATTGGAGACTTACACAATAGCTCTTTGATCAGATTGAAGGACCTTTCAGCCTTCTCATTCCACTTGAACTCTCCCTTCTTCATGCACTCAGTAATAGGGGCCATGATTGAACTAAACCCTTGTATGAACCTCCTATAGAAAGATGCCAACCCATGGAAACTTCTTACATCAGTAACAGTTTGGGGAATGGGCCATTCCTTGATTGCTTGCACTTTCTCAGGATCAACTGCTACCCCTTTCTTAGAGATGATGAACCCAAGGAAGTAAACCTCAGGCTGCATGAAGGTGCACTTCTCTAGCTTGCCATACAACTTGTTTTCTCTTAGGACCTCAAACAACATCTTCAGATGTTGCAAATGTTCTCCCTTTGTTGAACTGTAAATAAGAATATCATCAAAGTAAACCACTACACACTTGCCTAAGTAAGGCCTTAGGACTTCTGTCATCAACCTCATGAAGGTGCTAGGGGCATTAGACAACCCAAAAGGCATCACCAACCATTCATAGAGCCCATGTTTAGTCTTGAAAGCTGTCTTCCATTCATCCCCTGCTCTTATCCTCACTTGGTGGTAGCCCTGCCTCAGATCAATCTTAGTGAACACTTGAGCCCCACTTAGCTCATCCAGAATATCATTAAGTCTAGGTATGGGAAACCTATACTTGATGGTAATGTTGTTGATGGCCCTACTATCAATACACATACGCCAAGTCCCATCCTTCTTTGGCACAAGCAAGGCTGGTACAGCACAAGGACTGAGGGACTCTCTGACATAGCCCTTGTTGAGTAGTTCACCTACTTTAAGTTGGAGCTCTTGTGTAGCCTTAGGGTCACTCCTGTAGGCTGGCTTGTTGGGTAAGATAGCTCCAGGCACTAGGTCAATGTGGTGCTCTATCCCTCTAAGTGGTGGCAGTCCACTAGGAAGCTCAGTAGGAAAGACATCACCATAACTTTCTAGGATAGATTTGACCTCTTCAGGGATATCAATGATACTCATCCCAGTCTCCTTGACTAGCAATATGTATACAGGTTGTAGCTCACTTGGCTCTTGTGCTATTTCTGATTCACTTATCAACATGACTTCTTTGGAAGCCTCACTCATGGGGTTTGGGTTGATCTTTAAAGCAGGTGGTAAAGGTGCTAGGGTGATCTTCTTCTTCCCATACTTGAAGGTGTAGGTGTTGTCTCTCCCATGGTGTATGGCATCCCTATCAAACTCCCATGGTCTCCCAAGCAGAATGTGACATGCATCCATAGGTAGAACATCACAAAGACTCTAATCCACATACCCTTTACCAATAGAGAAAGGTATAACACATTGTTTATCCACCTTGATCTCAGCCCCTTTGTTTAGCCATCTGAGTTTGTAAGGTAGGGGGTGGTCTTTGGTGGGTAGAGCTAGCTTGTCTATCAGTGTTTTGGAGGCCACATTAGTGCAGCCTCCCCCATCAATAATGAGGTTACATACTCTACCCTTGATGGTACATCTGGTCCTAAAGATCTGGTGTCTTTGGTCCTCTTCCAAAGGTTGTGGTTGAGTATGCATTACCCTCCATGTTACCAAACTTAACCCTGCATCAGTCTCTATCAACTCCTCACTAGCCTCTACCTCAGGCTCTTCCATCTCTTCATCACAGACCAACACTTCATCATCTCCCCAATGGATTACTTCTAGGGTACTCAGAGCCCTTTTAGATGGACATGCTCTAGCAAAATGTCCATACCCTTGACATTGAAAGCACTTTTTGAGAGGGGTGGTCTTCCTTTGGCCTGCCTCAACAGCCTTGCCTTTATCAAGGTTTAAAGGAGTCTTAACAGGAACCACAGGTTCTCCTATCTTAACTCCTACAAAAGGTTTGAAGGTGGGGGTTCTGGAAGGTGTCTTAGAAGCACTGGCCTTTCCTTTTCCCAATTTTTCTACCCTTAAGGACAAGTTGACAGCTTCCTCAAAGGAGTATATGTTTTGTAGCCTGACTTTGCTAGCTATCCTTTCATCCAACCCTTCTAAGAACCTTGCTATCTTTTGTTCAGATTTCTCAACAACCTCACCTTGCAAAGTGAGTTGTTCAAAGTCTCTTAGGTAGGACTCTAAAGGTCTTTGGTCTTGCTTTAGGTGAGTAAGCTTAATGAACATGTCTTGAGTGTAGTCCCTAGAGACAAACTTAGCTCTCATTTTCTTTTTCAGTTTGAGCCATGACTTTACAGGTTCTTTCCCTTCCCTAACCCTCAAGTTTTTCATGTTTTCATACCACAGTGAGGCATAGCCTTTTAGTTTCATGATAGCAACCTTAAAAGCCTTTCTATCCGTGTATCCTTTAAACTCAAAGACTCTTTCTACAGACCTTAGCCAATCTAAGAAATCATCAGGGTTCAAGCTACCTAGAAAGTCAGGAATCTCTACCTTGATATCTTTGTCTTGGTGTCTGAGAAGACTGTGATCTGAGCCATCTGCATCTGACATTTCAAACTGATCTACAGGTTGTCTCCTCCTTACTCCACCTTGTGGGAAAGGTGCTCCTCTTCCTCGACCTCTGCCTCCCCTTGTATCATTGTTCTGTTGGCCTCAAGGAGTTCATTGACAGATCTAGAGACCTCCATTACAGTTCTGACAAGATCTTGAACTGTGTTTTCAAGACCTGTGATTCTCTCTTTACTCATGGTTGTATTTTGTGTTTTTAATGTAGTTAGGTATATGAACTCACAAACCAAAGCTCTGATAACCAATTTGCACTGAAACTATTCAGAAAAGACAACTAAACAATGACAAATTGAGCTAAGATTAAGACACTTGCAAGTACTCTGTTTCTGTTTGAATTGATTGTTAAAGAACAAGGATAGG
>JAIUZE010047687.1:0-20791 GCA_022085475.1 Heliosperma pusillum | reverse complement strand
ATATCCGGTCCTAGTCTAAATCTGGCCAGAATCTCGGAATAAACCATTTTCCGATTCGACATGCGATGACGTTTCGCATCCAAGACTCGGGCTTACAATATATATGCCGAGTACCCCAAATTCGGTAGATCAATCCACGAAAGAGGCGGAAAACGAGCTCAAGCCTCATAACAAGCGGTACGCTACATGCAAATAACACCACCTCGCAAGTACACAACATTTGACGGCCGGGTCGATCAACGCATTGCGTTCAACTCCCAACAACGTCGTCGTATGCCCACTACACATGCAATTAAGCAGTAGGATACCTCTCAGTTCCGACATTCCAGCCTTACGAACGGGAAGGTAGCCAAGGGAATGAGAGTACAAAGCACAAGACAAAATAGTGCTCAAACCGTATCATGTGTAAAAACCGACTCAAAGTGGGACATAGCAAAAACCGTCACAAAACATGTGATACAAGCGAATGAAATATCATATATCCAAAACATGAATATTATAAGTCACTACGTAAAATTATACGATAAACGGATCATGCGAACTATTATAGATTACGAGTTTTAGAAATTATATGAAAAACATACAGCCGTGTTCCAGGCCGGTCAGGGGACCGGCGGCCGGTACCCCGGCTCGGAGCACAGGCAAAACCCAAAAATTCATCAAAACAGAGAAATGTGTTCCAGGCCGGCATAGTGACCGGCGGCCGGTGGGCCGGCTCAGAGCACCCCTATACAAAAATTCCCAAAAATCTCAATGTTGCTACTGATGTGTTCCCAGCCGGTGGGCAGACCGGCGGCCGGTCGACCGGCAGGGAACACCCCTTCACCCGTGAGCATTCATTTCTTAACCAATTCATTTCAATTCTCAATTATAGTTCTAATAATTATCAACAATCAATATACATCATCAACATTCATCATATAACAACATTCATTAATCATAACATGATTCCTAAGCTTCTTATCGTATTCTAAATACGATTTCTAGCATATAAAACATGTAAAACACGTAAATGATATCGAGTAACCCTTCACCGTTACCTTAAAGCGTCTTTACTAATCGTCAAGCTCCTCTTCAATAAGGTAATAGTCTTTGTCGGGATCTTGGAGGTCACCACCTACAAATAGATCATAAAAGATGAATAAAATTCATCTTGAGAAAGACGGAAAGTTTGGAAAGCGAGAAAGACGATACTTTTAATATGAATACAGATAGAGGACGGTAAGGGGAGAAGAATGAGACAAACTTACGTGAATTCTAGCAAGTAACGAATGAGCTAGGATGATTCAAAGATCGAAAATGCTATGGAGGCAAGGGTTTGGGATTTCTTAAGGAGGAAGAAATGTGTTGTTTGTGTTTGAGTAAGAAATAGTTTAAAGGGAATGAGTGGAATATGAAGGAAAAAGTCAAGGAAAGTCAAACTCGCCTTAAGACGGAACTCTCATGGAATCTCGCGGAAATTCCAAATACGAACTCGGAAATTCTAAATTCGACTCGAAACATTAAATTCTAAATTAAAACTTAAATTTGCTGAAAAGATTTCGTAAAATATTTCTACTAGAAAAAAATAGGGTACATTTCCGGGTGTTACAGTGTGCCTCTCTCTTATCTCTTTACTTTTCGTTATTTCGTTATTCGCGCTTACTTTGATTAGTTAATTAGTTGATTTTAATTCATAAGATCAAATAATTAATTACATATCATTTAAATCGAAAAAAGTGGGGCTAGTTTTTAATACTCAATTCACCCCCCATCTTTCGTATTCGATCAATAGACTTTACAATTGGTATCAGAGCTTCGTGCTCTTGATTGCCTTACAGCAAGGAGTCTGATCCATTTATCTTTTTATTTTTATTTATTTTCCACTGCATTTAATTTTATTTTAATGGATTCCAAACATCTGAAGTGTCCCGTATTCGATTGGAAGAACTACAGTTTATGGAAAAATATGATGACCCATTTCATAAAGGGTAACGATTGGGAGTGTTGGCTAATCATTAAGAATGTTGAGACAAGACAAATTCTTGATATTGCTGAGGAAAACCAACTTCTAAAGGCCAAAGCTAAAAAGCTCAAGTCTAAAGTTATGGCAACTTCAGCTATAACTTCAGACAAGACAAATGTTGAGAAAGAAGCTCTTGAGTCTAAAGTTATAGCTAATGAAGCTATAATCTCAGAGTTAAAACTCAACATTAAGCATCTTCAAGCCAAAATTATAGCTAATGAAGCTATAACTTCAGAATTGAAGAAAGTCAATGAGCTTTTACAATCTGAAGCTAAGGCAAAGGAAGTTGTTATCCTTGATCACGAGAAAGTAAACTCTTTTCTCTCTCAGCAATTGAAAGATATAAAGGCTGAATTCTCTCAAGCCAAAAGTCAACATAATGAAGAGAAACTTATCTTGAACAAACGTTTCAATGACTTTCGTAAAAATTTCAAAAAGAACAATCCCTCCAAAGACTCGAATGTAGATCATTCGTCGTGTGAAAAAGAAATTCAGTCTTTGAAGGAATTGCTTCTACATGCACGAAAAGTTCATGATAAGTGGAAGGAAGTCAGAAGGTCTTAGACTTCCTTACCGAACAGTCTAACAATAACATGAAGATGGGTCTAGGTCATGAATGCTATAGTCGTAGAGACCATGATAAGTGCAAATCCACTCCTTCTGACCGTGATTTCAGAAGAAGGAAGTATGTCAATCTTTCAGAATATCTGATTTGCAATTATTGTGGTCACAACGGTCATGTTAAAGATAATTGTGCTAAATATGTCAACGACAACAAAAATCAAACTGAGTTTGTTAAAGAACACGACGTGTCTAGTGTTAATGAGTCTGAACCTGAATCTCAACGTGATGAGGTTAGAAATAATGAGTTCAGGTGGTTTTATGACATAGCTTTCGATTACACATCTGTACCTTCAAAATCTAAACCTTATGTGAATCAGAAGCAGTCGTTCAAACCTAATGTGCGTCGTAACAATAACAAACATGATAATAAATCTAGCAAGCCCTATCCTAAGAAGAAAAGAATTGTCAAACAAGTATGGGTTAGGAAGGATCAAATATACAGAGTCACTAACCATAAAGGACCCAACTTAGCGTGGGTACCTAAAAGCTGTATTTGATTCTCTTGCAGATAATAGTGAAAGAAAATAATCTATGGTATCTCGACAGTGGTTGTTCGAGACACATGACCGGAAACAAGAATCTTTTTCTTTCACTAGAGCCCTTCAACGGTGGCAAGGTCACCTTTGGAGACAACAAGAAGGGCAATATAATCGGTGTAGGTAAGATTGGTATATCTTCTTCACATGCTATCAATAATGTATATCTGGTAGATGGCCTTAAGCATAACTTGCTAAGTATCTCTCAATTATGTGACAAAGGCAACAAAGTCGTTTTTCATTCAAATGTTTGTCGTATCATAGTTGAAGGTACTAGCAATGTTATCTTAGAAGGTCTACGTAAACGGAACGTGTATATGATTGATTTAAACAAAGTCACTACAAGTTCCTTTACGTGCATGAAAGTCACTGTGGATGATTCATGCTTGTGGCACAAGAGGTTTGCACACATCAGTCCAACGATTTTAAAGAAACTCAAGTCTTGGGAATTTAGTTGAGGGTCTACCCTCAATCAAATTCGAACAAGAGAAGATGTGTGACTCATGTGCCCGTTGTAAACAAGTTAGATCTTTATTCAAACCGAAACGAGTAGTAAGTACAGAGCGTCCACTTGAGTTGGTACACATGGATTTGTGTGGACCTATGAAAGTAAGAAGCCGCGGTGGATCAAGGTACGTATTCGTCCTAGTCGACGACTACTCCAGGTATGTATGGCCTATCTTTCTCTTTACCAAAGATGAAACTTTCGATGAATTTGTAGTACTAATGAAGCTTGCCCGAAACAAGTATGATAAAAAGTTAGTTTCCATTCGTACGGATCATGGCACCGAATTTAATAATCAAGCTTTTATAGAATATTGTAGGGAGAATGGTGTAGGACATAACTTTTCTACACCACGAACCCCACAACAAAATGGTGTCGTGGAACGTATGAATAGAACATTAGAGGACATGGCCCGCACTATGCTTTTGTGTAGTTGCCTTCCTAAGAGCTTTTGGGCAGAAGCCATTAGTACTGCATGCTATGTGCATAATAGAGCTATGATTAGACCTATTCTAAAAAAGACTCCCTATGAACTTTTAAGAGGGAGAAAACCAATATAGCTCACCTTCGTTGCTTCGGGAGTAAGTGTTTTGTCCATAATAATGGAAAAAGTAATTTGAGCAAATTTGATCCACGAAGTGACAAAGCTGTGTTTGTTGGTTATTCTAATCATAGTAAAGCTTTTAAAGTTTTTAATAAGAGAACATTGTGCATAAAAGAAAGTGTTCATGTTGTATTTGATGAAGATAATGTGCCTGAGCAAGTTGAACAGAATGAAGAAGAAGACATGAATGATCCAGACTTTCGCCTTTCAAGGGAAGACGAGCCAGACAATAATGAAGAAGTTATTGAAGGAATCAATGATGAACTTGATAAATCCGCAAATGACCTTGAACAGAGAACTGAGACAATTGTTGATGATACGAATGTCTCTTCTCAAAACAAGGAAAAGGAAACTGAAGTTATAGCTGATGATGCTATAACTTTGAACCAGAACCAAGATGGTGTAACTGAAGTTGTACCAACTTCAGCTATAACCCCAGAGTCCAACTCAGGGGGAACCAATCTTGATTCTGAATCATTTGAGGAAAGTGATAGTTCATCAGATGATGATGAGCCTAGGAACTCTAAGAAATGGAAATATAAGAGTTCTCATCCTATGGATTCTATCCTAGGAAGTTTGAATAAGGGAGTTCAAACGAGGCGAACATTAAATAACTTTTGTTCATTCTATTCTTTTCTGTCCACCATAGAGCCTACCAACATCAAAGAAGCTCTTGCAGAATCCGACTGGATTGTAGGAATGCAAGAGGAGCTTCAACAGTTCGAACGTAATAAAGTATGGCACCTTGTGCCACGACCTCCTAATCGAACTGTGATTGGTACTCGATGGGTATTTAGAAATAAATTGGATGATTCAAGAGTTATAGTTCGTAACAAGGCTCGATTGGTCGTTCAAGGTTATAATCAACAAGAAGGAATTGATTATGACGAGACATTCACTCCAGTAGCAAGACTTGAAGCTATTCGCTTGCTCATCGCCTTCGCAGCTCACAAAGGAATGAAATTATTCCAAATGGACGTTAAGACTGCATTTCTTAATGGTTATTTGGAAGAAGAGGTTTTTGTTGAACAACCTCCTGGATTTTTAAATAGCAAGTTTCAAAACCATGTTTTTAAACTCGGTAAAGCTTTATATGGTTTGAAACAAGCGCCTAGGGCTTGGTACGACAGATTATCTAAATTTTTATTACAAAACAATTTTAAGAGAGGATCTGTCGATAAAACCCTATTTTTAAAATCCGAGGGTTCTGATTTACTTGTTACTCAAATTTATGTAGACGATATTATCTTTGGTTCTACTAACAATAAATTGTGCAAGTATTTTTCAGATCTAATGACCTCAAAATTTGAAATGAGCATGATGGGAGAATTGAAATTCTTCCTAGGACTGCAGATTCAACAAACCAAAGAAGGAATAAAGATTCACCAACAAATATATGTCAAGGAGCTAATCAGAAAATTTGGTATGGAGAACGCTCATCCAATGGACACACCTATGGTAACTGATAAAAAGTTGACTTTGGACGAATATGGTAAGTCCGTAGATGAGACTACATATCGAGGTATGATTGGTTCTTTATTATATTTAACTGCAAGTAGGCCAGACATTATGTTCAGTGTATGTGTCTGCGCTAGATTTCAATCATGTCCTAAGGAATCACATATGATTGCAGTTAAACGTATCTTGAGATATTTAATTGGTACATCTAATTTATATTTATGGTATCCACTTGAGTGCAATTTTGAGCTAATAGGATATTCAGACGCAGATTATGCGGGATGTTCTTTAGATAGAAAAAGTACCTCTGGATTTGCTACGTTTGTTGGACCATGCATAATTACTTGGGGCTCAAAGAAGCAAAATTCGGTTGCATTATCTACTGCAGAAGCTGAATATATCGTTGCAGGACTGGTATGTTCTCAACTACATTGGTTAAAGCAACAACTATGTGATAATGGTGTTAATGTTGGTTGTATGCCTGTATTTTGTGATAATACGAGTGCTATTATTATTTCTAAGAACCCAGCTCAGCATTCGCGTACTAAGCATATAGACATTAGACATCATTTTTTGCGTGACCATGTAGAAAAGGGCAACACTAAACTCGAATTTTGTAGTACTGACAATCAATGGGCTGACATTTTAACAAAGGCGTTAGCGAGAAGACGCTTTGAGATTTTGCGGTTGAAAATTGGTTTTAATCGGTAGCAATTAAATTCATCTTATTCATTTTGTGAACCTGCGTGACTGGTTAGAATAAGACGAGATTGTATGACCGTGTCCGCATATTTCATTGCTAGTATATTTGTGTTTAATATAATATATTTTACGTGAGTATCTTGCATATTAAGTGTTTTATGGAAATTGAATTATGAACCACATATTTGCCAAAAACCTATCTTATTCACTTTCCAAAATTGAGCCAAATTCAACCCATGTATCCTATACCAGCCGAAATTCTCAACATAAATCACCTTACCATATCTTTTTATTTACCAAATTCTATCCTTACCATATCCCAACAATTAACCACCCAAGATTCCTTTTCCTACCAAAATTCAAAAAAAAAAAAAAAAAAAAAAAGGAAAAGTGGACTCTTAGAGGCGGCACACCCATGTGCCAAGTACAAAAGTACTATTCCCAACTCTTACAATCCATTATTACCCATCACTTTCACCACATCAATACTCAATCAATTTTTTTTTACTACCTCCTTCTCCTTCCTCACGGCACCCAAACACAAACAAAAAAATTACCCAAACCTTCAACCTTCATCCATGGCTTCCACTAGATCAAAAATCTCCAAAAACCCAAACCCAAAAACTCCAAAGCCTAACATGCCCACAAATACCTCTCCTAATCCCACTCAAAAAACTCCTACCATGAACCAAACCGAGTCCGGTGCGGGTCTTGAGGGTACAAAAAGAAGAAGGTTAAATAAGGGCAAAGCTAGAGTTCAAGAAGAAGCTACAACGGAAACTGTCGACACGGTACCCGAGGCACCTACACGGGTTACATTCCGTGATTTTTCGCCTCAAGAAACATCTTCCGGGCTTGACAAACTCCGACTCACAAAAGATGAAAGAAAACTTGTAAACCGAGTTTCTCAGTACGGTATACACGGTGGTCGTTTTTATCCGAAAGCTTGGTGTGACAAATATAGGGCTTTAGGATTCTTTACCGACTTTCTAAATTTTCAAGAATGGGAAACCGTGGCACAGTTTTCGGGTCCAGTCTACCCAATTGAGGTAATCCAATTTTTCGCTACTGTTTCGTTAACTGCTGGGGTGTTGAATCCCGTTATAAATGGCCGTTCAGTTTCGATTTCCGTGACGGACTTTTGTACTCTGTTTTCGGTTCCTGATGATGGAATCAAAATCAATTCGAGTACGTCATGGGATGAACTGACGGACATGGCTAAGTTGGAAGTTAAGAAATACTTTGATGTTGGAGCTACTTTGTCGAGTTGTGTTTTGGCGGGAAGTGTGTCCCCAAAGTTGAAATTTCTGTTAAATTTTTTTTGGAACACCGTAATTCCGCGTCGGGGAGGACGGGACAAGATTGCAGTTTATGAGATGTTGGTCGTGAAGCATTGGTTGGAGGGAAACCGGGTTAATTTACCTTTTCTTATATTTTCTCGTATTTCACAAACCGCTTTTTCGGTGACCGAGGACAAAATTTATTCAACTCTTGATTTACCCTACGGAATGTGGGTGTTACGGCTCCTTGAGTCGAAAGGGGTCGTTAATGTGAACAATTATGGGGTTACCGTAAAAGATGACATGTGTGACACGTTCTTGAAATTTATGAAGTTGGATGCTAATGGACCGGAGTTGATGTTTTTGACAAAAGGGGGTTCGGTCGGTTTGCAGCCGGTTGGGGCTGATTTTTCAGGAATCGAGTCAAAATTGGATATGTTTATGGGAAGTGTGATGGAGCGCCTTGACGCGCAGGACAAGAAGATAGATGCGGTGTTGGACAAGGTTGTTCAAACCGTGGCATTGGGTTCCTCTAGCTCTACCCGTGACCAAGGTGGGTCGGGTGTGAGTCGTGAAATGAGGGCGTGGATGACGGGTGTGGATGATTGCCTTGCTAAATTAGAAAGGAACATTGTTGATTGTAAACAAGAAATGTATAGGCAAAGGGATCGGATGACATATTTGGTGAGCCAAGGCGGTTCTTTGGTTAAAAGTGGTACGGAAATGCGTGAGGGGATGCGTACTATCTTTGATGCAACGGAGGCTCTTTCCTTGAAAGTTCGGAACTTTGACGTTTGCCTCACCGCTCAAGCTACACATGGGTCCTCTTGCCTTGACCGTCTCTCCACTCTCGAGTACCGCACTAGGCCCGGTTATAAAGCACCCTAATCTCACCCGCCTACCAATTTGCCTTGCTCTTCTTACCCTTGTTTATTTGTTTCTTGAACTACTTAACCAATTCGGCCCATTTTGGCTTGTTTCAACTTTGTTCTATTCGGTCCAATGGCAACTAACAATATATTTTGTGGTTTGTAGTTCTTAATTAACATTTGCACTTGATTTTTCTTGGTATATATCGTTTTATATTGCGTATTTTGCATATCTATTTCTTGCCTTGACATGTGTTATTCTAGTCGTTTCATGTCTTTGTTCTTGTCTTTTCAATGATGCCAAGAGGGGGAAGAAATGATATGATATGAGTCTTTGCTTAAGCTTGCTCCTTGTCAAGACTCGTTATCTCTTAAAGTCTTTCAAGCTATAACTTTGGCTAAGTTGTTATGTTCTTGCGATCAAAGTTGCTATTACTTTGGAGTGCTTTGTTGAGGGGGAACCATACTTAGTCACTATGTTAAGAGGAAATCATAAGAGACTTGTCATCATCAAAAAGGGGGAATTTGTTGGACCAATTTGATAGTTTTGATAATGACATGTGTTTACGTAATAATATGTTTTAATCGATATATCATATGCGTGTAATTGTGTGCTTTAGTCTTATTATAGCTAGCAACAATTATGAGAAGAAAGATCAAAGTTAGGCATAACTTTGATAAAGTTTGTGAGACAAAGTTATAACAACTTCAGGAATAACTTTGGAAGTGAACATGAAAGTTATAGCTAACCAGGCATAACTTTAAAGAAAATCGCTTCAAGCAAGATCTACATAAAATACACAAGACTCAAGATGGAGGGTCTTTGTGATCAAGATGAAGAGATGATCCGTATACTGAAGATCTTTGTGAAGATTAGATAGTATAGGTCGTCATTCGGTAACTATTCCATTCGAGAGATTTTATGTTCAAAAGTTATAGCTTTAGCCTATGACTTTGAATGATAAATATTGATGCATGATTTTGGAAATAAAATGTTTTGAAATGTTTTCAAAAGTGAAAGAGTATTTTTATATTTATCAAAAGTTTTATTAGAGAATATATTTATGAGATTCTATTGGTTAGTAATACAACTTATGGGTTGTCATGCTACCTAGGGTTTCTAATATATTCTATCTCAATTTGTTGTTAACCTAATTAGCCCACCTAGTGTTTGAGCCATCTAGGGTTTCGTGAAACCTAGCTTGTGCCACCTAGGGATGCGTGCCTCCTAGGGTTTCGTGAGCTAGAAGAATTCGGCCTCCATAGGTTGTTTCCTTAGTTTACCTAATCTAGGATTCTACTATATCTTTACAACAATATTTTGAGATATAAAGATAAATATATTTCTATAAGATAAACCAAATAATATTTTGAGATAAAGACATTTCTAAAAGATAAGCAAATATTATTTTATGATAAGATAAGTATCTTTATTAAATATTATACTAGGGTTTTAGATCTACTATGATTCTACTACTATAAATACTCATTCACATATTATTTGCAAAATACACGAAATACACTACAATCACACGGCACATTTATTTACTAGTGTTGATTTTCCAAAATCGTTTTAAAGCAAACCTTTGAGCAAATATTTATTATTTTTAGAGTTTGTTTTTCAAAAGAGTCGTGCATCAATTATTATCAATCGCTTGAGTGAAATACGTTATTGGATAATAGTACATCATTATAAGCTTACAATTCTTTAACGGGAATCTGTGTGAGTTATATTGTACTTTCTTATTAGCGTAAGATAGTATAGAGTATTTAGCGATACTCACCTTGAGTTATAATCATAGTGTTGATTATACGAGTGGTTGATAATTTTTGTAATCCGTAGAAAGGTACTAAAAATTATTAATCGAGAATAGTGGACGTAGGTTTCAACGTGTGAAACTGAACCACTTCAAAAATCGTGTGCCTCTCTCTTATCTCTTTACTTTTTGTTATTTCGTTATTCGCGCTTACTTTGATCAGTTAATTAGTTGATTTTAATTCATAAGATCAAATAATTAATTACATATCATTTAAATCGAAAAAGTGGGGCTAGTTTTTAATACTCAATTCACCCCTCCTCTTTCGTATTCGATCAATAGACTCTACAGCCATGACAAACTTTTCGAAACAAAGTCCTTTTCAAAACGATAAAATATTTTCAAGGTGGTCTGAAATAGCGCAAAATGGGTCGAAACTCCGCCCAAATATTCAGTCAAAATCGTCTTCGAGTCAACACTCCTACAATCACGCCACAGTTGCTTAGGACAAGCATTTCGAATTTTATCATTTTTAAAACTCACTTTGCATAGTGGCACACCCACTTCACAAGTCGAGTCATCGCTCCTACAACCACACTAAGGTTGTCTAGGACAAACATTTTAAATCTTCAAAGCTCACTTAGCACAGTGGCACACACCCACTTCACAAGTCGAGTTATTCTCCAATTCGAGTCATCACTCCTACAATCACCCTACGGTTGTCTAGGACAAACATTTCCAAACTAGTCATTTTCAAAGCTCACTTAAACACAGTGGCACACTCCCACTTTACAAGTCGAGTCCTTTTGAGTAAGTGTGCTAGAATGGTCGATCATCTTTTGATCCGTCTTCGGTCTCTTGCCACAGTTTCCAAGATGCATGGAACTAGTCAAGCAAGTGTTCAGCAACCCGAAAAAAACCCGAATAGTCCTAGCTGCGCTCATTCCGATCCAAGCAAGTCAAGACCAAGAATATTCTCGCCTCAATGCCATTGAAGGCCGAATTGTTTCCATAGAAGCTAGGCTTCCTCCCGCAGACATTCCTGATGCTAGCGTGGGACAACCAGAAGTCAATACCCCACCAGTTCTTACTAAAGCTGAAAAGCGACTCCAATACCTGGAGGAGCAATTAATGTACCTCAAGGGAGATGACATCGACAGGGAAAATAACCGTAAATATGAAGCCGTAAGTACTCAGTTGCCAATTAACTTCAACATGACTGACATCCCAAACTTCAAGGGGCATGAGAACTAATAAGTGTTAATTTGTATGATTTTATCCCCTCATTTTAGCTCGATTTGAAATGGTTTATCCACTTTAAGAAGTGGTTTTATGAGCTAATCTCTCCTTTGCAGTATTTCTCGTGCTTTAATGTCGTTTGTAGGAATTGAGTCGTTTCTACTTCAAATCCCGTCATTTGAAGGAAATATGAGAAAGGAGAAGCTAAGAAGGACGATTACGTGAGGTTAAGATGGCATGCTATAAAGATCTAGAGGTTCCGAGTCAAAGGGAACAAGTTTCAAGTCATTCCGAGCTCATATGCACAAGTTGCGACGGTTTTGCTATTCGTCGACGAAAGTCGTCTCAAACCTCATGCTCCGACCCTTAACCCTTGGGGACATGATCAGGCCCAAATAGGAGAGGAAATGAGGCCCAAGAGGTGTTAGTTACGTCCCCATTCGAATCTAAAGTCAATGGAGTCAAGGTAGATAAAGTCACGTACCAAAAGAAGATCAAACGAAAGTCAAAATTCTGAACAGACAACATCCCCGATCGGATTACCACTTCCCCGATCGGGGAAGTCTGCTGATGAACGCATCTTCTCTTCATCTAACTCTCTTTAAAGCAAGGCTTAATGGCTTGTTTAATGGGCATGAATCCGGACACATTTGAGCAGCATGTCAACCCTATAAATAGCCTAGCATCACACACAACAAAACATGTACAAAACAAATACTTCTCTCTTTAGTTTAGTTTTCTTCTTTCTCTCATCTTTCTTAGTTTTAGTTTAGTTTTAGTTTTCTCTAGTTTAGTTTAGTCTAGTTCTAAGTTTTCTTCAATTGTAGTTGTTCTACTTGTAATTGGAATTCTAGTTTCCGGGTTTGCATTTTCCTATTCAAGTTCCTATTCCATTTCAATCTTTGCTCATCCTTTCCGGTAATCCTTATTCTTGTTTTTACATTTCCTTTATCATGTTTACCATTCTTAGTTTTATAATCTTAGTTTCCCTTTCATTGTTAATCATGCATAAGTAATCTTTGTTCTAGGGGAAGGATTAACATGTCTAATTAATCTATAAGTATAAATTGATTCCGGGTAGGATTGTTTTAGTTGTCTCTATTTCTTGTTTGATTCTCATGATAAACTTTGTTTAATGGCCATAATCAATTGTTTATACTTGTCAATTTCCGTCTCAAGGGCGAGAGTCGAGATGAAAATTAAAGGACTGGCAAGAATAGTTTAGTGACCTAACCAGGCTGAGAGGACGTTAGGACCCATTAAAAAGTCGGTACGAATCCGAGAGGAATATACCATTTAAAGACTTGGACTGGACAACTATGATTTTTCTAAACCCGTAATCAACTTTGCTTTTAAATTGATTAGCATGTGAACCCCGATCCCTAGATCCTTTTCTTTATTGTATTGTTATCAGTTTTATTATAGCATTTAGTAATTAGTGACAAACATTTGCCAATCGTACAAGATAGAACTCTAACCATAACTATTCACAAGTATCTCCCATCTCCCCGAGATCGACCCCTTACTTCCCTAATTACATTAATTTGTTGTTAGCCTAGTCTGGGTAATTTATCTTTGATTAGGGTACGCGACAACCCTGTCAAGAACCCTTTGAATCACATCTGTGCCTTCAAGGATTATATGTCTATCAAAAGCATCAAACCCGAGATATTCGTAAGTGTGACACCCTCAAATTTGCGGAAAGATAAACAAGTAATTTAAGTAAATAAAAGATGAGAATACGTTTCTAATAGGTTCACTTTAGTGAAAATCGGTAAATTTTAAAAACGGAACCTACTATTAAATATATTCATCATAACAAAGGTGTCTTAAAGAAAAGGTTCATAACAAAAAGGAAATAATATTATACATAAGAAATTATCCAAAACGGGAGACATATCTCCCGTATAAATACGAAATAAAAGAGTGTATAATAATATACAATCCTAAGAACCGAATATAGGTCCAAGGTAAATACTTCGCTCGCTAGCTCGTCAATGTACCCAAGTATGCATCACAAACCTGCCAACCGCATTAAATATAAACACGGAAGCCACAGTCAGTGGGGAGTAACTCCGAGTTCTCCCAGCCACGAAATGTCGAGTTTAATAAAACATGAATAACATAAAAGAGATGTATATGGAAAATACAAAACCTTAACATATACGATATGCTTTTCATGTTATGAAACAAATAACTAACATATAACCTAGCATATGAAAGCTATCATGTGAATCCGTTAACAACCTATAACACGAGGTAGGGAAGTTGGTATGCTGGCTCAGAGGTTACATTTAAAACATGGCCCTGATACACTCAAACCCTAATCATACAAACTATCATGTGAATCAGTTAACAACCGGTAATCCAAACTCTATCAACCTTAGCCGGCTTGCATCTCACCTTCTAAGATTCATAGAATCATCAAACATGAAAGACCAATACGTCTAGAAACATGCATAAGTTCTTAGGCAGTCAATAGTCGACTTCTGTAACTCGAGGCTATACCACAAGGTAGGAAAACATCCTAGTCCTAGAATGATCAGACCTAGCGACAACAGCTATTCCGTTCCCCGTCCCATGACATAACCGTCTATGAGAAACTCTACTAGGCGACCCCCTAGCAGAGATGGCTAGTACTTAAGCTGACTCCAGTCCCAAAACGGATCAGGCAGCCATGCCCCGACTTGGATATAAACCCACCAAGCCGAGACACAAAAGCTATCAAGCAGTGAACTCCATATGCTCGTTAAAGATAGTACTGCCTATCAATGTCATGGTCCAAGATACTAATTTAGAATTTAGAATGGTCAAGACGCCATATACTCATAATTCTCTATGGGTACTTAGTCAACACGACACATATCATACAATCAAACAATCACGGGAAAAACTTCCTATCATGTGACTAATTGCATATAAATCATATTCAAATATCATATCGCCTCATATCTACTAAGGCTAATTCATTAATTAAATACAACCTTACTTGAAGACAAATCCCAGACCCGAGTCCCGCGACGGGTCATCAGTCAAAACGGGGCTGACTAGATCTTAGTTTGACCAAACCCGTTTGGTCAAACCGGCTAGAAACAGAGTCTTTACCACATAGACTTGAACATAAAATCAACATATTCATTACATGTTATTTTATTAAAACTTCTAACATATGAATTATGAAATCTTACGAAAAAAAACCCCGCGTGACTTAAAGGATATCAAATTAAAACTACCATTCTCGGATTAAAATTTCTAACATGTGCGAATAATAATATATGAAAAACTGGTTCATTAAAGAATGGTACTTAGTAAAATTTACCACGGGCTAAAATATTACAAAAACACGATAAAATACAAACTCAAAAACCGTCACAAGTCCAAAGAGGGCCCCACGGGCTGTTTTGGGCCGAGACAAGAACCGGGCCTGGACTGGGCCCACGGGACTGGTTTGGGCCTGTTTTGGGTCGACATTTCTATAATCGTTTCTTAATATTTCCCGCATGCTTTAACATATTTAAAACCCGTCAAAACAACAACAAAACAATCAAGTATCGACACAACCCAAAAGCCAACCCACGGACCAACCCAGACCGGACCTGGACCGGGCCTGAACCGGCGTGAACCGGCCTGGTTTGGGTCGGTTTTCCAGCCCCTCTACACGGTTCTACCAACAACAAATACCAAATTATTTCTAACATGTTTTAATTAACAAACATCCATTTTTTAACAATCAATTTAACCATCATTCATACAAAAATCATGGTTATAAATAAGTCATCCAAATATATCAAGAACACTAAACATGTTAAAAATTTCATACAACATAATAATCATAACTAATTATCATGTTACTACCAAAAACCCTAAATAACAATAACATGAACAAAACAAAAGATGTAACATTAATTCGTCGAGTAACTCGGAATCGTTACCTTAGCTAGCACAAAATCAAGTAGCACCAAAATAAGAACTAAGAAACCCGCCTACTAGTCTTCTTCTAAAATATACGAGTCACCAAACTCGTCTTCATTATCTTCCCTTATAAGAAATGACAAGAATAACATTATTAGAATTAAAACTTGATTTCAACAATTAAAGTGTTGAAAACGATTTTGTCGGAATTGGAAATAAAACGTACATGGAGATGAAGAGCGGAGAGGAAACTCTAGAAATATAAGTTAGGACGGATTTGAACAAGTAACGAATGTTTTGTGACGATTTTGCTCAAGAAGGATGAAGAACGCTCAAGAACACCAAGAACGATTTTGATTATATTAAAGAAAGTATTAAAAAGGTATTAAGTTGATTTAGTGTAAAATGAAAAGATAAGTGGTGAGTAAACTGGGAAGGTGTGCCGTGTAATATAGGAAATAATGGAGTCGGGTTTTGAAATTGTTGTTACGGAATTGACTCGGGTTTTATAAACATTTTATGGTAATTAATTAGATATTATTAGATTTTATAATTGTTTAATCAAATATCTAGATATTATTTAGATATTATGTTAGTTAAATGAAAATATCTAATCCTAAGAGGAGAAGAGGGGAGGCGTGTGGAGTGGAGTAATCGGGTCTGTTTTTAAGCGATCTGCCTAATTTAAACGGACCGATTGATAAAGTAACAAATATCTTAGATATTTGTATTAGTTTAATCAAATTAATTAAAAGATCTAATATGAGTGGAAAAAGGTGACATGGGGCGTGTGACTCATGCAAGAGTCGGGTTTCGGGTTTGTTTCGGGACTTAAGTTGACTCGGGGATAGTTAAATGACGTTCGGGGTTAAACCGTAAAACCTTCTCTTTAATTCCGAATAAATTCAAAATAATTATATTAAATTATCATAAATTCAAATAAATCTTAATAAATTAAAATAAATTAAATATATTATTTTTCAAATATAATTTCGGTCTTTCAAATTACTGGGTGAGTCGGAAAAATCAACGAAAGTCAAAGTCGACTTAAGAGTCAAGAAAAGTCAAAGACGACTCAAAAGTCAAGAAAAGTCAAAGATGACTCAAAAGTCAAGAAAAGTCAAAGTTGACTCAAAAGTCAAGAAAAGTCAAAGATGACTCAAAAGTCAAGAAAAGTCAAAGACGACTTAAGACGGGATTCTCATGGAATCTCGCGGAAATTCCAAATACGAACTCGGAAATTCTAAATTTGACAGGAAACAATAAATTCTAAATTAAAACTTAAATTTGCTGAAAAGTATCCGTAAAATATTTTCACTAGAAAAATAGGGTATATTTCGGGTTGTTACAATCACCCCTCCTTTTAAAAAGTTTCGTCCTCGAAACTTGAGAGTAGAAAACAAAAGTATCAAAGATAAGAATCGATTTTTAAGAATTAACAAGAAAATTTTTACAAGGGTAAAACATTTATAAAATGATGTTCTTCTCGAAAATGGTTTAAGAAAATTTTTCATAAGTGAGAAACTTTATTTACGAATCACAAGAGTGCTCGTCATGAACGAGAACTCTAGCTATCAAAAATTATATCAATGCCGAAATAGTGAAACCGAAAATTAAAAACAGGTGTTAGTAAGTGCCGGACTAGTCACCAGACGTCTCCAATAACAAGTCCAAACAGCCAACCAAACACAAAATCCAAATATAAAAGGGAAAGAAATCTATTTTCTCCAAAAGAGGGTACACAAACCATCTTTAAACTATTTTAAAAAAGTTAAATTAGGATCACGATATGGAGATTTGAAAGTTTTCTCAATGATAGAATCAAAACAAGTAGACAATACCCGAACGTAGAGCGACTCGAAAATCGAAATCACAAATCGAGATACTAAGAGATACGTCCACACGAATAAAATGGACTAAAAAGGAGAAGGATTGACAAGTAGCGGATTGAGTAAGGATCAATTTGAGGGAAAAGAGAGGAATGAACCACAATACTATCTTCCATCTATGAAAATTCAAATGTCGATCGTAACTCGACAACACTAACTGCACCTGAATCTAGTCCTCAAGAGAGTGCAATATATATATCCTCAACATTTTCAATCATCAGATTCCTACCAAAATATTTCATAAGCATGACACATCAAGTAACAACTCCCAATTATTCAAATTCAATTAGTATCTTCTAAGGTCCATCGGTACGGTAAACTCCATAACTAACAACCCATGAAAGATTCATTACGAACTCTAATCTTCTTAGCTCCATTAAAACTCTTATTGGAAACCACCATCAAAATATTTATAATTAGGGAAACAAGACCGCTAACAATCACAAGGTAAAAGAGAATTACTATGAAATCCTTTGATCCAATTTATTCCAAAATTCTTTATCCTAAGTTTTTAACAATGGACCTTCTCTTCCTCCAAAAGTTGTATCACAAAACCTCAAAAGAGATTAGTCACACAATCTCATTTCACTTAACTTTTGCCAATCGTAGAGCAATGCGACCGTACACCAATTTATTTATCTTTTCCAAACTCTCAACACATCGGTTTTCGCTTATGACGATATTCCTCAAATTGTGTCATCCAATCCTAATTCTACAAAGTATTTATTCCCGTTAGGGTCCAACATTTAAAGACCACAATTTCCCAAGTAATACTTAAAGAATCACTAAAATTCTTAACTACTACTACTAACTATCATTATGATTATTTCGATCCTCAAAACGATATTGTAACATTAAGCTTTCATAGTCTAAAACCACTAGGAGAGTTTCATCCTAAGTTTATCCTCAAATCACAAGTTCATTCTAACAAACACTAATATTCCACAAAATTCAAAGTTCTTCCGACTAAGAATAATATACCACAAACAAATGGGTATGACATCCATAGAAATGTTACAAGAGGAAGGTAAGGATACCAATGGCAAGATGGAGGAACTATCTAGAGTAATTTCCAAGAGGCAAATAGGTTGGAAGAGAAAGAAGCACCTAGATAGAAGGAAGAGAGCATAATACTATAAGAACGGGAGGATTCATAGATGAAGAAGGAATTCACTTCAATTAGGCTTGTAAATCTTCAAATCGTCGGTAGAGGATACTCCTTCTAGGTAACACATATTCCACCATAAGGTGTAATATTGCTCCTAGCAATTTGGCTAATCACCCTAGCATAGCCTCCTTGGCAATTGTCTTCTCTATGAAAAGGGACCTGGTTGGTACTAACAACGATCTCTTCTACACAAGGTCCAACCATCTTCATAAGAAACAAAATAAATTAAGTTACTCCTAACAATTAGCATAAACAAATAGAATACAACATAAATCCTAATCTACCCATCCTACCATTCTATCTCACAAGTTTATTATTTTATTAAGGTCAAGTTATTTATACAAGGGTACACAAACGTGCGTCGGGAGCAAAAATGCTCTGATACCAACTGTGACACCCTCAAATTTGCGGAAAGAAAAAAAATAATTTAAATAAATAAAAGATGAGAATACGTTTTTAATAGGTTCACTTTAGTGAAAATCGGTAAATTTTAAAACCGGAACCTACTATTAAATATATTCGTCATAACAAAGGTGTCTTAAAGAAAAAGGTTCATAACAAAAGGAAATAATATTATACATAAGAATTATCCAAAACGGGAGACATGTTTCCCGTATAAATACGGAAATAAAAGAGTGTATAATAATATACAATCCTAAAGAACCGAATATAGGTCCCAGGTAAATACTTCGCTCGCTAGCTCGTCAATGTACCCAAGTATGCATCACAAACCTGCCAACCGCATTAAATATAAACACGGAAGCCACAGTCAGTGGGGAGTAACTCCGAGTTCTCCCAGCCACGCAATGTCGAGTTTAATAAAACATGAATAACATAAAAGAGATGTATATGGAAAATACAAAACCTTAACATATACGATATGCTTTTCATGTTATGAAACAAATAACTAACATATAACCTAGCATATGAAAGCTATCATGTGAATCTGTTAACAACCTATAACACGAGGTAGGGAAGCTGGTATGCTAGCTCAGAGGTTACCTTTAAAACATGGCCATGATACACTCAACCCTAATCATACAAACTATCATGTGAATCAGTTAACAACCGGTAATCCAAACTCTATCAACCTTAGCCGGCTTGCATCTCACCTACTAAGATTCATAGAATCATCAAACATGAAAGACCAATACGTCTAGAAACAGGCATAAGTTCTTAGTCCAGTCAATAGTCGACTTCTGTAACTCGAGAGGCTATACACAAGGGGGTTTTGAAAACAATCCTAGATCCCTAGACTGATCAGCGACAACAGTTATTCCATTCCCCGTCTCATGACCAAAAGTACATAAGAATCTTTACTAGGCGACCCCCTAAGCAGAGTTGGCTAGTACTTAAGCTGGCTCCATTCCCAAAGTGGAAGCAATTAGGCAGCCATGCCCCGACTTGGATATAAACCCACCAAGCCGTGACACAAAAGCTATCAACAAGTGAACATATACTCGTTAAAGACAGTACCTGCTTATCAATGTCATGGTCCAAGCTACTCATTTAGAATTAGAATGGTCAAGACGCCATATCTTCATAATTCTCTATGGGTACTTAGTCAACACGACACCAACCATAAAATCAAGAAGTCACGGGAAAAACACATCAATATGTCGGACTAAGTGCATATAAATCATATTAAATATCATATCGCCTCATATCTACTTAAGGGCTAATCAATTTTAATTACATAAAAACTTAATGAAGGGACAAAATCCCCGGACCCGAGTCCCGAGGAGGGTCTCAGTCAAATCGGGGATGACTTAGATCTTGTTTGACCAAACACGTTGGATCAAACCGGCTAGAAACAGAGTCTTTATCACATAGACTTAAACATAAAAATCAACATATGCAATACATGTTATTTTATTAACTTCTAACATGTGAATTATTATAACATACCAGAACCCCGTTTGACTTAACTGATATCCAATTAAAACTACGATCTCGTCTTATAATTTCTAACATGTGAGAAATAATAATTTTATGAAAAACCTTTTTAATTTAAATATTTTACTTATTAATATTTCTCGCTTGCTAATTATTACAAAACGCGGTAAAAATGACGATAACTCAAAAACCGTCACAAGTCCCAAAGTGGGACCCACGGGCTGATTTTGGCCGAGACACACATGGGCCTGGACTGGGCCCCACGGCCTAGTTTTGGGCTGTTTTGGCCTTTTTATCGATTTTACTAAAACTGTTTCTAATTATTTCCCGCATGCTTTAACATAATT
>JAIUZE010047686.1:0-36453 GCA_022085475.1 Heliosperma pusillum | reverse complement strand
GCGAATTCTCTCTAGGTTTAGGATTTTGATTGCATTATGGCAAAGAAATCTTCAACCAGGAAATCTCAATTAAAACAAAAATCAAAATCAAAAGCTAGAGCCAGATTATCGTTTACTAATTCTAGTGATTTACATTTAGACCAGTCTGATAAGGAAGATTTCGAGATGGATGCAACTTCTAAAGTTAGGGTTCCAAAGTCTGTCCAAGCAAAAAACTTTGAGTCAATTAACTCGATTGTGGGGATTCAACCTTTAGATCTTGACGAAATTGTTGGAGAGCAGCAAGGGATTGATATTCAGGAGGTGCAAGGTGCGAAGGAGAATGAGTGGACTGAAGTACGCAGGAAAACTGGTAAAACTCCTTCTCCTAGCATTACTTCTAGTGGGGATGATATTTTACAATTTACAATTGAAGATGTCAAACCTGAGATTGATTACTGGAATTCGGCAGTCATCTGTTATGTCTTAGGGGGTAATCCTCCAAAGGAATTGGTCATGGGATACATAAAGAGGCTATGGGGGAAATATAACTATGATAAAATTTCTTTTCTTCCAAATGGTGTATTTCTGGTCAGATTTCCTACCCTAGAATGTAAAGAGTTAGTCCTTCAACAAGGTTTTCCTATGTTTGATAATAAGCCCCTTATTGTCAAGCCATGGACTGAAAATGCTTCACTTCTAAGGAAAATGTTATCTCTGTTCCTATCTGGGTACGGTTATGTGGTTTGAACCTCAAGTTTTGGGGAGAAAATTGTCTGGGAAAATTGGCATCATTGATTGGAAAATATAAACAGGCTGATAATGCTACTTTGGGGAAAACCCGGTTGGGATATGCTCGATTGATGGTTGAGGTTCAAATAGACCAAACTTTTCCAGAAAGTTTGGTTTTTAAGGATGAGAATGGCCAGCAGAATAGTGTTACTGTGGAATATGAATGGAAACCTGTCATATGTAGTGCTTGTAAGGGAATTGGGCATAACAAGGATATATGTAGGAAGAAGGGTCCTTTGCCTAAGGTTATACAAGCTTGGAGACCTGTTGGACAAAAGGTACCTGTTCCTCTTCCTCCTGCTGTATCTGGTGTGAGGCCTTCTCTGAATAACACAAGAGTGACCAATGAACCTGCAGGGTCTAGGGGCATAGTTCAAACTCCTTCTGTCATTGCTGATTCATCATCTCCTATCACTTATGCTGCAACTTTGACATCACCAAGACCTGTGGCAGGGGGAACTCACCCATTTTAGTTAATGAGCATGGATAATCTTGGCTGTTGGAATGTTAGGGGGATGAATAACCCAAATAAGCAGAATGACATTAAGTGGTTCTTGCATCAAAATAATGTAGGTCTTTATGGTTTAGTTGAAACTAAGGTTAAATCTCATAATTTTCAGCTAGTTCTTAATAATCTTGGTGGTAGGTGGCATGGTATTAATAACAATGTTCATCATCCTGGAGGTAGGGTATGGATAATCTGGTTACCTTATAAGTTCCAGGTCTCTTTATTGGATAGCTCTGACCAGCAAATGACTGTAAGTGTCATTGAAAATAACACTGGTGATCAATTCTGGTTTACTGTAGTCTATGGCTCTAATGATGGTGGTGAGAGAACTCATTTGTGGCAGCAGTTAAAGAATATTAAGGATATGTGTCTTGGTGTGTAGGGGGTGACTTCAATAGCCTCTTGAATTTCAATGAAAGATTGGGTAGCCCTGTGCTCTGGTCTGAGTTGGAAGATTTTAGGCATTGTGTAGATTATTGTGAACTGGTTGATATCAAATCTCAAGGATCCTTTTACACCTGGAACAACAAGCATGAACCTGCTACTATGGTGTTTTCTAGGTTGGATAGAATTCTGGTTAACAAGGATTGGATGGATAGGTATCCAGAAGGGTATGCTTATTTTATGAATGAAGGCCTCTTTGATCATAGTCCTTCAATTTGCTATAGAAGGAAGGATTGTCCTATCAGGAAGCATCATTTCAGATATTTTAATATGTGGGGTCAGGCTCCTGATTTTATTCACCTAGTGCAGAAGGAATGGAGTAAGAATTATAATGGTGTAAAGATGTATAATGTTGTTAAGAAGCTTAGTCACCTTAAACATCCTTTAAAGCTTCTTAATAAGTCCAATTTTTCTGATATTGAGAAGACTGCTGAAGGTGCTAGAGTAGTGCTTGATGAAATTCAGAATAGGATGTGCAGCAGGAGCTCACCCAAGGGGCCTTGATGATCAAGCCACAAACAAGGCAAGCCTAACCCCAATGACCCCTCAGATGGAAGCTAGAGTTACAAGGTCCAAACAACAAGCTATGACAAGCCAAGACCAAGCCATGCCAAGCTACAACAGTGTGGGAGACAGTCCAAGACTCAACAACCCATGCCAAGCCCCAACACAACCCACATTACCCACACAAGACAGAAACAAAACCCTTCAGGCTCAGACAGACCAATTCACAAACCCTGTATCTAGGAGGTACACCAGAGCATCCCAACCACCCCCACCATGGCCTACCATCAAGCCAACCCACTAAGCTACAAGTTTGTCCAGGACAAATCCTTTTGAAGTCTAGTAAAAACCCATGAAACAGACACCCCAAGTTAGAGTCCAGCAAACCCATTAAAAACAGAGAAAGTACAAGGCAGTTTGTGGTTTCCTTTTTGTTTAAGTCAACTTGTCCTCGTCCAAGGCAGGTCTTATCTATGTTCTAATAAGATTAGGGAGTCCCAAGGAGCAGCAACACATCCAGGCAAAGCAACAAGGCAACAAGAACAACAGATTTCCATTTCAGGAAAACTCCAAAACTGCTTTATCTGCTTTTTGTTCAGTCTGTTTTTTGTGTCTTGTGTCTGTTCTTTATAGTTGTTGAGCTCGTCCTATTATGAGGCTCTTAATTAGTGTCAGTAGTAGTAGTTTGAATCCTAAGTTGGCCCTTGGATGATCTGTGCATCCAATGGCTCACAAGTTATCAGCCCCTCTATATAAAGAGGTCTTGTATGTTTGTTTGAGCAGACTTTTATGAATGAATGAATTAAACTTTGAGAAATCACTCAATGTTATCAAACTTGTGCTAAGAGCTGTAGTTTGAAGCAAGCCTGATACATCTCCAAGGTGTTTGATCAGTGCCTTGTATTGTGAGCTAAGTTATACCTGTGCTTTGCTGTGGTTTAACTTACTTGCTGTTGAGGTTAGTCTAGGGTGTTTGTGCTTTGCTGTAACACTTGAAACTGTCTCTAAAACCAGTCTTGAATCCTTTTTCTCTTGTGCTTTGCTGTAGAGGATTGTATCCAAGTCATATCCCTTGTATCTTTCAGCTAAAATAACTCACAATCCCTAAAACAACACCCCTTGTTACTTGATATTGTATTCAGTTTGAGTCAAGCTAATCAAGTCACTTAAAACTTGTGAACCTTAGTAGTTTACACTCCAAATTGGTTATCAGAGCTTTGGTTGAGAGTCTTAGTGAGTTCATTTTCCCTAACTACATTTAAAAACACAAAAATAGCCCAATGAGTGAAGAGAGACTAGCAGGAGTAGAAGCAAGGATGGAGGATCTGGCTGGGATTGTAACCACCCTAACCAGAACCTTGGACCAGGTTATAGGCAACCATTTGCTTGCTGGAGGAAGAGGTAGAGGTCGTGGAAGAGGCCAAGGAGGAGGCAGAGGAAGGCCACCTGATGATGAAGAGTATCCAGACTCAGATGACTCAACAAGAAGCAGAGCTTCCATCCACAGGAACACAGACAAACATCTTAAGGTAGATATCCCTGAGTTTTCTGGTAGTCTTAATCCTGATGACTTATTAGAATGGCTTAGAGAAGTAGAAAGGATCTTTGAGTACAAGGGATACAATGATTCCAAGTCTTTTAAAGTAGCCATCCTTAAACTGAAAGGGTATGCTTCCCTTTGGTATGAGACTATGAAAGGGTTAAGGGCTAGGGAGGGTAAGGAACCCATCAAGTCTTGGACTAAACTGAAAAAGAAACTGTTAGACAAATTTGTTGCTAAGGATTACACCCAGGATCTGTTTATCAAGTTGTCTAAGTTGAAACAAGGAGACAAACCTGTTGAATCTTATCTGAGGGAGTTTGAACAACTCACCTTACAATGTGATATAAATGAGAAACCTGAGCAAAGGATTGCTAGGTACTTAGAGGGCCTAGATAAGAACATTGCTAACAAGGTTAGGATGCAACCTCTGTGGTCATTTGATGATGTTGTCAACCTATCTCTGAGAATTGAGAAGATAGGGAAGACTAAGCCTGCTACACCAAAACCTGTTAGGCCTTTTCAAACCAGACCTTATAGTGGGTTTAGATCAATGGATACCCCTAAGACAGCACCCCCACCTACCTTAGACAAGGGTAAGGGCATCATGGGTCAAAAGCCAAGCACTTCATTGACTGAGAACAGAATTAGGTGCTTCCAATGTCAAGGCTATGGACATTTCAGGAAGGATTGCCCTTCTAAGAAGACCTTAACCATAATGGAAGTTGAGGCTTGGGAGAAAGAGGGTCTAGTTGAGTATGAGAGGGATGAGCCTGAGGTTGAAGAAGTGGTGAGTGAGGAAGAAGAGTCTAGTCAGGAGGCAATAGTGGCACTCCCTGACACAGGCCACAGCTTAGTCCTATGGAGAGTAATGCATTCACAACAGATACCTTTGGAGGAGGATCAAAGGTCCCTCATTTTCAGGAGCAGATGTACCATACAAGGGAGGGTTTGTAATCTTATTATAGATGGAGGTAGTTGTACCAATGTGGCTTCTGTTACTATGGTTGATAAGCTGAAGTTGAGCACTCAAGATCACCCTCACCCCTATAAGTTGAGATGGCTGAGTAAGGGAGCAGAGGTTAAGGTGGATAAGCAATGCATGGTCCCTTTCTCCATTGGCAGTGTGTACAAGGATGAAGTATTGTGTGATGTGGTTCCAATGGATGCCTGTCACTTGCTATTAGGAAGGCCATGGGAGTTTGATAAAAGCTCCATACACCAAGGAAGAAGCAATACCTATTCTTTCAAGCATGGGAGCAGGAAGGTGACATTAGCCCCCTTGCCACCACACCAGAAGAGCTATGGAAGTCCAAGTATGGCTGAGGATTTTAGTGGAGTTGTATTTCTATCTGAGTCAGCAATGGTCAAGGAGTGTAGTGAGGAGCAACCTATAGTAATGCTGCTATCAAAGGAAGTTCAGGAAGAAGAGTCTAAGGTGATCCCTGCAGATGTTAAGCCCCTCATTGATCAGTTCAAGGGAGTGTTTCCAGAGGAACTTCCTGATGGCTTACCCCCTTTGAGAGGGATTGAACACCAAATAGACCTTGTTCCAGGGTCTGTACTACCTAATAGACCAGCCTACAGATGTGATCCTAAGGCTACACAAGAGCTACAAAAGCAAGTTGGAGAGTTGATGAGTAAAGGGTGTGTAAGGGAGTCATTAAGTCCTTGTGCTGTGCCTGCATTGTTGGTTCCTAAGAAGGATGGGACTTGGAGGATGTGCATAGATAGCAGGGCTATCAACAACATCACAGTCAAGTATAGGTTCCCTATACCTAGGCTTGATGACATGTTGGATGAGCTAAGTGGCTCAAGGTTCTTTTCTAAGATTGACGTGAGGCAAGGTTACCATCAATTGAGGATCAGAGAAGGAGATGAGTGGAAGACAGCCTTCAAAACAAAGCATGGCCTTTATGAGTGGCTTGTCATGCCCTTTGGCCTGTCAAATGCCCCAAGTACCTCCATGAGATTGATGACAGAGGTGCTTAGGCCTTGCCTAGGGAGATTTGTGGTGGTATACTTTGATGATATCCTCATCTACAGCAAGAGCAAGGATGATCATTTGAGGCATCTTGAGGCTGTGTTTGAAATACTTAAGGAAAGCAAGCTCTTTGGGAAGCTTGGGAAGTGCACCTTCATGACTGAGGAAGTCAAGTTTCTAGGATATGTGGTATCTGGTAGAGGCATTTCAGTTGATCAAGACAAGATCATGGCAGTCCAGTCTTGGCCTATCCCTAGGAGTATTACAGAAGTAAGGGGATTCCATGGCGTAGCATCCTTCTACAGAAGATTCATTAAGGACTTTAGCACCATTGCAGCACCTCTCACTGAGTGCATGAAGAAGGGAGAGTTCACTTGGACTGAGAATGCTTTACAGGCTTTCAAACACATGAAGAAGCGCTTGTGCAGTGCACCTATCCTAAGATTGCCAAACTTTGATTGCCTATTTGAGGTTGAATGTGATGCAAGTGGAGTGGGAATTGGAGCTGTCCTCATCCAAGAGAGGAAACCTGTAGCCTACTTTAGTGAAAAGCTAAGTGGTGCCAAGCTAAACTATTCTACATATGATAAAGAGTTCTATGCTCTTGTCAGAGCTCTGAGGCATTGGAGTCATTACCTGAAGCCCAAACCTTTTGTCTTACACTCTGATCCTGAGGCATTGAAGTACATAGGAGGCCAGCATAAGCTCAGTCACAGACATGCTAAGTGGGTGGAGTTCCTTCAGTCATTCACCTTTTCTAGCAAGTACAAAGAGGGCAAACAAAATGTGGTGGCTGATGCATTGTCTAGGAGATACGCTCTGCTATCAACTATGGAGCAAAGGGTTCTTGGTTTTGAGTTCATGAAGGATATGTATCAAGAAGATCCAGACTTTGCAGAGGATTGGTTGGCACAGAACGAGGGAACAAGAACCATTGATTCACCCTACACTTTGCAAAATGGATTCTTATTTAAAGGAAACAAGCTGTGTGTTCCCAGAGGATCTTATAGGAATCTATTGATTAAGGAGGTACATGGAAGTGGCCTTGGAGGACACTTTGGGGTTCAGAAAACTGTGGACCTACTACAAGATCAATTCCATTGGCCTAAGATGATGGGAGAAGTTCAAATAGTGCTCAGAAGGTGTGGAGTTTGTCAAAAGGCCAAGAGTTCTTTCCAAGCAGGACCTTACACTCCCCTACCAATCCCATGTAGGCCTTGGGAGGATGTTAGTATGGATTTCATAATGGCATTACCTAGGACAGCAAGAGGGAAGGATTCTATCATGGTGGTTGTGGATAGGTTCAGTAAGATGGCACATTTCATTGCTTGCAAGAAGACTGAGGATGATGTGAGTGTAGCAGAGCTATACCTTGATGAGGTGGTGAGGTTACATGGAGTTCCAAGGACCATTGTGTCTGACAGAGACACAAAGTTTATGAGCCATTTCTGGAGGACATTGTGGAAACTGCTTAACACTAGGTTATTGTTTAGTAACTCCCATCACCCTCAAACTGATGGCCAAACTGAGGTGACTAACAAGACCTTGGGAAGAATCTTGAGGTGTATAGTCAGCAAATCTCTCAAGGATTGGGACTTGAAGTTGGCTCAAGCAGAGTTCTCTTTCAATAGAGCTCCATCAGCAGCCACAGGCCACTCCCCCTTTGAAGTGGTCTATGGTACTAACCCCTGAATGCCTTTGAGTTTGTCTAATGTGTGCAGGTCAGAAGTCCACTATGATGCCAAGAAGAGGGTGGAACAAATGTTAAAACTCCATGAATCAGTCAGGAAACAAATTGAGAAGGCTAATGATCTGTACAAGAAGAATGCCAAGGTTCCTAAGACCAAGAAAGACTTTGCACCAGGAGATCTAGTATGGATCAACCTAAGGAAAGAAAGGTTCCCTTCCAAGAGAAAGACCAAGCTAGAGCCAAGAGCAGATGGTCCTTTTCAAGTCATAGAGAAGATAGGTCCTAATGCCTACAAAATTGATCTACCAGGAGAGTATGCAGTCCATGGGACATTCAATGTTGGAGATCTTAGTCCTTTCTTTGAAGACTCTGAGGGAGAAGAAGACACAGGCTTGAGGTCAAGCCCTTTTCAACCTGGGAAGGCTGCAGCAGGAGCTCACCCAAGGGGCCTTGATGATCAAGCCACAAACAAGGCAAGCCTAACCCCAATGACCCCTCAGATGGAAGCTAGAGTTACAAGGTCCAAACAACAAGCTAGGACAAGCCAAGACCAAACCATGCCAAGCTACAACAGTAAGGGAGACAGTCCAAGACTCAACAACCCATGCCAAGCCCCAACACAACCCACATTACCCACACAAGACAGAAACAAAACCCTTCAGGCTCAGACAGACCAATTCACAACCCCTGTATCTAGGAGGTACACCAGAGCATCCCAACCACCCCCACCATGGCCTACCATCAAGCCAACCCACTAAGCTACAAGTTTGTCCAGGCAAAATCCTTTTGAAGTCTAGCAAAAACTCATGAAACAGACACCCCAAGTTAGAGTCCAGCAAACCATTAAAACAGAGAAGGTACAAGACAGATTCTGGTTTCCTTTTGCTTAAGTCAACTTGTCCTCGTCCAAGGCAGGTCTTATCTGAGTTCTAATAAGAGTAGGGAGTCCCAAGGAGCAGCAACACATCCAGGCAAAGCAACAAGGCAACAAGAACAACAGATTTCCATTTCAGGAAAACTCCAAAACTGCTTTATTTGCTTTTTGTTCAGTCTGTTTTTTGTGTCTGGTGTCTGTTCTTTATAGTTGTTGAGCTCGTCCTATTATGAGGCTCTTAATTAGTGTCAGTAGTAGTAGTTTGAATCCTAAGTTGGCCCTTGGATGATCTGTGCATCCAATGGCTCACAAGTTATCAGCCCCTCTATATAAAGAGGTCTTGTATGTTTGTTTGAGGAGACTTTTATGAATGAATGAATTAAACTTTGAGAAATCACTCAATGTTATCAAACTTGTGCTAAGAGCTGTAGTTTGAAGCAAGCCTGATACACCTCCAAGGTGTTTGATCAGTGCCTTGTATTGTGAGCTAAGTTATACCTGTGCTTTGCTGTGGTTTGACTTACTTGCTGTTGAGGTTAGTCTAGGGTGTTTGTGCCTTGCTGTAACACTTGAAACTGTCTCTAAAACCAGTCTTGAATCCTTTTTCTCTTGTGCTTTGCTGTAGAGGACTGTATCCAAGTCATATCCTTTGTATCTGTCAGCTAAAATAACTCACAATCACTAAAACAACACCCCTTGTTACTTGATATTGTATTCAGTTTGAGTCAAGCTGATCAAGTCACTTAAAACTTGTGAACCTTAGTAGTTTACACTCCAGGATGCATTGTAATCCAAATGATATGAATATTAAGAAAGAAGAAAAGGAAGCTGCTACTCGTTATTTCTTTCTTCACAAGGCTCAGATTAGTTATTTGAGACAGAAGGCTAAGGTGCATTGGCTCAAAGAGGGGGATGAAAATACTGCTTTCTTTCATAGACACATCAAAGCTAGGCCGGTAAACAATAAGATTATTACTATCAGAGATAGTCATGGTATTCTTCACAGTGACCCTATCCATATTGAAGATGCTTTCCTAGAGTATTATAAAGATCTGCTTGGTCCCTGTAAGAATACCAACCCAGTTCATGTGCCTACTGTTAGAACTGGTAATGTGGTGACTGAGAATCACATTCCTATGCTGATGAAGCCTGTCACTCATGATGAAATCAGTCAATGTTTTTTCTCTATTCTCTCTTGCAAAGCTCCTGGTCCAGATGGTTTTTCCAGTCAATTCTTCAAAGATTCTTGGAGTATCATTGGGCCTGAGGTGTGTGATGCTATCCTTGATTTTTTTAATACTGGTCATATGCTTAAGCAGATTAATACTACTATTATTACCCTTATTCCTAAGGTTGACAGGCCTACTTCTGTGCTTGAGAATAGACCTATTGCTTGTTGCAATATGATCTACAAATGTATTGCAAAGTTACTTTGCTCTCGTCTTGGTGCTATTCTCCCTGATATTATTAGCCCTAATCAGGGTGGTTTTGTGAAAGGAAGGAACATTATTGTGGATAATGTCCTTATTTGTCAGGATATAGTGAGGTTATATAATAGAAAATCTGCCTCTCCCAGATGTCTTATTAAAATTGACCTTCGCAAAGCTTATGATACTATTGAATGAGAATTCTTGCTCCAAATGCTTCATGCTCTTAATTTTCCCAAGGGTTTCATTGACAGAATCATGGTCTGTGTCAAAACTACTTCCTATTCTTTATCTGTTAATGGTAACTCTTTCGGTTTTTTCCTTGGCAAAAGGGGATTGAGACAAGGTGACCCTCTTTCTCCTTTACTTTTCACTATTTGTATGGAATACTTCTCTCGTATTTTGACTGTGGTTAGTCAACAAGATAATTTCAGATTTCATCCCCTTTGTGGTAGTATCAGGCTGAACCATCTGCTATTTGCTGATGACATGTTGCTTTTCTCTAAGGGTAATCTTCCTTCTAATATGTGGTTACTAAGAGCTTTCTCCACATTTTCTGCTGCTTCTGGACTTTGTCTAAATAGAGAAAAATCTGATATCTATTTCAATGGTATGTCTTATAATGCTATGGAGGAGATCTTGTTGATTTCAGGTTTCAGGAAAGGAATTCTACCTTTCAGATACCTGGGGGTCCCTATTTCTTCTAAGAAGATTACTAAAGCTGAAGGTTCTAAGCTAACTGATAAGATTACTGCTAGGATAAGATCCTGGGGTACAAGACATCTTTCTTATGCAGGTAGGTTGGCCTTAGTCAAGTCTGTGTTGTCTACTCTCCATTCTTATTGGGCTTCTATCTTTCTGTTACCTAATGGGATTTTGAAGAAGATTGATGCCATTTGTAGAAACTTTTTATGGCGGGGTAAGGACTCTTATATGAGAGCCCCTAGTGTGAAATGGGAGGATTGCTGCTGTCCAAAAGCTGAAGGAGGGTTGGGAATTACTGCCATTAAGACCTGGAATCAGGCTCTTCTAGGTAAGTACATATGGTGGATTGCAAGTAAGAAGGATCCTTTATGGGTAAAATGGATTAATCATGTTTATATGAAAGATTGTAACTGGTCTAACTACAGCCCCCCAGCAGATTTTAGTTGGTCCTGGAAGAAAATTGCTCATATGATGGATCTAATTAAGTCAACCTATTCTATTGATCAATGGCAGGGTGTTCCTAAAGAGTACACTGTTCGTGATGGCTATCAGTGGCTTAAGGGTATACAACAAAAGGTACCATGGAGATATGTTTGCTGGAATTCAGTGAACATCCCTAAATGGTCTTTCATTTTCTGGGATGTTCAGCTACAAAGGTTACTTACCAATGATAGAATGATGAGGATGGGTTTTGGACAGGGACAAGATTGTTACATTTGTGGCATTCATCATGAAAGTCACTCACACCTATTTTATCAATGTCAGTTTAGTACAAGTTGTATTACTCTTCTTCAAAGCCATTTGAATGTCTCTTTTTAACCGAATGATCTGTGGCAATGGTACAAGAGAGGAGGAAACCGAAGCCAGATTCAAAGGAAGATAATAGCTGCTTGCCACATTGGTCTCAGTTATCACATTTGGAGAGTTAGAAACAAAGCGAGAATTGATTACCATGTTAGACATCCCAAAGACGTTGTCAAACAAGTCATAGTTGAAGTGATTAATAGATTTCGAAGTAGGAATACTAGCATGTTAACCAATAGAGATGCTACTTGGTTAGGGCATACTGCTACTTTTTGAGATGCTTGTATTTCCTTTTATTGAACTTATCATGTAATTGTATGATGTAACATTGTTTTGATATTAATATACTTACCTTCCACAAAAAAAAAACGATGGATGGAAGGAAAAAGCAATTCACAAGGTTGGAATAAATGAATATATGGTATATTCACTACCCAAGCCTTTATTGCATTTAACAAGATCGTCATGAATTATCATGGACGAAATAAAGTTTAGATTATATGATATGAAGCAATAACATTGTGTTGATTGTTCATATATGATAATCACATTTATCGCTTAAGTTTCATAATCTCGGTTTTGTGCTTTGTTATATCAAAATGGATTGTAGAGACAATTTTTGGACTCCGTTAAAGTGGACTGGATTAACATAGCATTGGCCCCTAGTTGCTTATATGAGGTGACATCTCTAAGTGACTAGAGTGTGATGCGATTGATGGCAAGTTCAAGTGCCATAGGGTCATAAGAGATGACCAATCGATCACATAGACAGACTGTAAGGGACAATATGTCGGGTAGTGACCACTTTTAGAATTCTGGCAATTCTTGTAGCCTGGTCGTGGCAAGAGCTACTAGTATTCTTTTTGAGTCAATTCTTTGACTAAAGACAGTTTGCCTAAGGTGACACAGTTTCAGAGTGACTTTGATTTATGCTCTACGACCTTCGTAACTAGGGTCAAATGACCATCTTTTGGGTCATGATGAACTGTGGCTATGCAAAGGGAATAGTGCGATAGAAATTGTCCACCCCTTGTCAGGGTTGTTTTAAAATCTCAAGGGCACTCGAGGAGTAGTAAGCAGAAAATGCGTGGCTACGCACGGAAGGTATCTATGGTAGATAATTCCGGTCAGACAGTTACTCTCCAGATCGAGGAAACCACTCTTGATATGATCAGATGCAAGTACGACCTGCAAGACACCTTGCATTGAGTGGGAGATCGTAATAGGACAAAAGAATTGGTGACGCACACTTGTCTCGGACAAGTGGGAGTTTGTTGGAGTAAGTGTCCTCAACAATAGTGTGATCACATAATTAAATCTCAATAATAAGAATACAAAGGGATGATGAATATTATAGTCAACTGGTCAACATAAATCGGTAACGATTGGCTCAATTGAGTTTGACGTTATTTTCGTATGACGGTGGTGATCAGTTGATCCCTTGAGGTCACACCTAAAGGAGAATCCCCTAATCATGTACATTAATTAAGTGTATAGTGATACAGATTAATTAATCCCTTAAATTCAACCAAGTTTAAATTATAAGTGAGAAATATATCTTATTGTAATATGATTAAATAAGATTCATTTTAGTAATTTAATTATTATATTACTAAGAATGCATTATGTTTATGAAACATTTGAGATAAGCCAAATTGGTTGATTATAATTACAAATTGTTGTAGATTGTATTAACTAAATACGAGATGGCCCATATTATTTACATGTAATTATAAAATGTGACTTAAAATGTTAAGTCTAATTGATTTGCTATGAAATTGCATTTAAATTAGTTAAATGTACATTTATAAGCAAAGATTACATGTTATATGTCACATTTAACATATGTGACAAATGATAAATTACAAAGTTAAAATGGAGTCCATTTTATGCTCATGGGGCCGGTCATATTGGGTGATTTTAGGGTGTTATTTAGTTGTTGTTTTTAATGCCTAAAACACAATCATTTCACCTAAAACACCTAAGGCCTACTCTAGTGTTATGGGTAAGACAAAAAGGAAGGCATGCTTGCCTTTTTTCCAAGCTATAGCCAGAACCCCCCCCCCCTTTCTCTACATAATGAGAATTAGTTCTCATTTGTGATAAGGATTCTAAGGCTTTTCTTATAAAATATTCTCACACTACAACTTAGAGAAGTTGGTGTTTATTCTAAGTTCTTCATTTTATAATATCTTGACAATATTACTAAGTGTAGTAATATTTATATTATACATATTTTCAGGGCTACTACAATATCATACTAGTGTAGTATTTTGTAGTGTATTAGAGGTTGTCTTGGGTGCAACTAATTTGAGTGTTCTTATTCTAAGAACTTGGAGTTCATCCCTAATATTGTTAATTCAAGAACAAAGTAGGAAGGAGTCCTATTTTCTACCCAAAATCCGTTCAAATTAATGTAAGGAACAATTTGTTCTTCCTTCTTTGAATTTTAGTTATGCATGCATCAGATCCATTAGATTAATGAGAAAAATAATTTTATTATGATATTAGAAATGTCTAATATCGAGTTTAAGCAACATATAGGTTTTACATATGTTATGATTTGAGCACTAATTGTGATGTGCTTGAACTCTCATTCCCTATCTACCTCCTCGCTGGTTAGACTGGAATGTCGGAACGAGGAGATGTATCCTTAATGCTTAAATGCATGTTTTAGTGGGGATATGACGACATTGTTGGGAGGCGAACGCAATTCGTTGATTGACTCGGCCGTCAAATGTCGTATACTTGCGAGGTGGTGTCATTGCATGTCGCGTACCGCTTGTTCATGATGCTTGTGCTCTTTCCGCCTCTTTCGTGAAGGTTGACCGAATTTCGGGTACTCTGCTTCTATGTTTGACCGAGTCTTGGATGCGAAATGTTTATCGCATGTCGAATCGGAAAATGTGATTACGAGAGTCTGGCGAGGTTTAGACTAGGACCGTATTATTATCGTCGTGCTACTGGGAGGAAATGAGTCTACATATACGAAATGTTAATTGTGTATGCGTCCAAGGAAATGTTTATCCCGTGGATGCGATTTTAATCATACTTGCTATGTACATGGTGCTAGTGCATGTCATTTACCGTGAGAGATGTTGTCACCGTATTCGTACGTTTGGATAGATGATTATATGTTAATTATTTGTGACCGTTGGATGACTTGACATGGTTTATATGTCGAGTCTCTATCTTATCAAGTATATGCCGCTAACGGTGAGATGCAAGCCCTAATGAGTATATAGTTGCCTAAGGGTGTCTTCCCCGAGTCTGTTTATGATCTGATGCGTACAGTTTGTATGTCGAGTTCTATCTTATCAAATATATGCCGCTAACGGTGAGATGTAAGACCTAGTGAGTATAAATTTGCCTAAGGGTGTCTTCCTTGAGTTTGCCTATAATCAGATTCTTACAGTTTGTACTTCATACGCTCATATCTTTATATATTGAAATGATTATTTATCCTTCTCGTATTTCACATGTATATTTATATATGCATGCTTCTACTTTTGTATTACCGTTTAAGTATGTTATTTGTGATATGGCTGGGAGAACCCGGAGTTACTCCCCACTGACTGTGGCGTTCATGTTTTCATGGATGAACAGGTTGCTTGGATGGATTTTGCTTGTTGTTTTTGGGTTCGGGTGTGAGCTAGCGGGCGTTGGCCTCGACGATTCACCCCTAGACGTTTCTTATCTAGTTTGCTAACAACTTTGATATTTGATAACGTTTTGAGAGACTACGTCTCTTTGTAGTATCTTATACTTTAATTTGTATTTATTTGACATTCCTCGTACTTTTCTTTTGGCATGTAAAAAGTTTTAAAAACATTGTATTTTCCGCTATATAAATCGCATGCTTGTTATTTTTTATTTTCGCTATCGCGAGGGTTGTCACAGTTGGTATCAGAGCCTGTGACGCTCCCGACGCACACATGTGAACCCTAAATTTAAATTACTTGACCAAAGAATAATGAATGAGAGATGGGTAGTTTTAAGGGTCTAATATGGTAGTCTTTGGTGTGTTTTCTTTTGCTTGTTAGGTTCTAACTTGTTTGTTGATTGTGTTGAGGGATGTTATGTTTGTTTGTATCTACCGTCTTGAGGTGGATCATGTGTTACCTAGAAGAAGTATCCTTTACCGAAGAGTGAAGATTGACAAGCCTAATTGAAGTGTATTTCTTCCTCATCGATGATTTCTCTCGTCCTTAATGTATCATGCTCTCTTCCTTCTATCTAACTGCTTCTTTATCATCTAACTTCTTTTCCCCTTGGAAATTACTCTTGTTACTATCCTCCTCCTTATCAATTTGTACCCTCAACATTCTGACGTGACCTTTTGTGGATACCATACCCGTTTGTTAGTGATATATTATACTTGGTCGGAAGAATTTTGAACTTCGTGAGATATTAGTGTTTGATAGAATGGATTTGGAATTTGAGGAAAATAGTGTAGATCTAAGTTCACCCTATAGTGGTGATTGGTTGTATTCCTGAGGGAAGGGTGGTAAGATAAGTTTGATGATTTTAATGCTTAATGCTTGCCATGACTCATGTGTGGATAGTTCATGGTATTTAATGGTGTGAGGTTGAATGAGTTGGCTAGGACTTCTTAACCCATTAGCGATTTAATCTGTTGAACTTAGGAGTTTAGTAATATTAGAGTGTCTTGAGGATCATACCTAAGTTGGAGCTAGTTGTTCTAAGTGAGAATATTTGGATGATACCTTGAGTTGTGAAATGCCCTTGATACTAAGTGACTTCTTGTGGTTTTCTAGTGTGTACCTTTGGGTATATGCTTGGTGGAAAAATACTTGGCTATAATTCTTGGATTTAAAAAATATGATCTTATATCATGGTATTGGAGACTTGGTTGAGGTAGTAAGTCATCATGATAGATTAAACCATGTTACTTAAGGATTATGGTAATGAGTGGAATCTGATTAGATGAGCTATGACGGTGATGCCTTAGGATGTTGATGATGACGTTTTGTCTGGTGTTTTACCTTGTGGACCATAGGAGTGTGTCCTTCGATTAGTATGAAGAATTCCTTGTTAGTCCTTCGGTTTTGAAGCCTTTGAGAGTGTGTCAAATTTTGAAGTTAAGAGAATGTTACTATGCTTGAGTTGCAATTCCGCAATTGGGAATCCGTGTTATATGAACGGATAGATGAATTGAGTTGTAGACGATTTATCGAATCTAGGCGTACCTTACTTTGATGATTGTACGTGGTACGATGGTCCCTTGTGAGAGACCATTGTTAACGGGATGAGTTGTTTTGCTATCGCCCTGAGTTTGAAAGGAGAATTTTGTGGTTTAAGCCTTATACCTTTACTCGTACCATTATCCCTTTCCATTTCCTTTCATGCAAGTTCCTACTCAGCCTGATCCCAAGGAAAATGTTTTCTCTTAACTTTTCCTTTGCTTGGCTATCTTCATAGCTATATATATCCAATTTCTAGCTTTTGGCTCCCTACCTCTAGCGTTCCTCTAATTTTCGCCTCATCTTATCGTGTTCGTGTTTCCCTCGAAATTTCCTATCGTTTCCAGTTTCAAGGTGACATTGTCTTTCTTCTGGTGAGATAATTTCCTATCGTCTTCGTGTTGATTTTGACCATGAATAGGATTGGGATTTAAACCTTAGGATGAATCTGTTGGTGCTATTATACTCTCTTGATGGCTTCATTTATTGAGCTTGCTATTGTAGTGCTATTTTGGGAATCGAGTTGAGCGTGATAATAGTTCGTTGTTGATGGGTATTATAACGGTTGCTTGGGATATCATTTGGGAATTATATGTCTCTAATTGGTGGGTTCTAAAAGAGACTTTGCTTTAGGGTAATTAAGCCAGTAACCAAAGTTTAAGGAATATTCTCATAAATGAAAATCGATTCATTTTTAGTTTTAGATGAACTAGATGACTTGAATGGTTGTCTGATTGCCAAGTGATTGGCCATTTGTGGTTTGGAATTAGTAATTTTCTTTTAATGTTAAGGAATCATAGTTTGAGATTGAGAAATGTTCGTGGCAAGCGTTGGATAGTGAGTGCTCAATTGTTATGGATTATAGACTTAGAATGGTGAACCCATTTATCTTGTGGATTAGTAACCACCATAGTTTGCTAATGTGACTATTTATATTTGAGACTTCGAGCGTAGTAATGATCGAATTAATGATGTTAGGGCGTATCAAAGAATCATTATAATCGATAGTGGATTGTGGATTTTCCCTTGTCATGAGACCTTGGATGAGGTTAGTTGGATCTTAGATATTTATGCTTGTTGCTTTGATTGTGATTGTTCTAAATAATGTTTATAGAGTTTAGCGATTTAGAATGGTTAAGGTATAATTGAGGTAAGTTTCATCCTCTTGAGGACTAGTTTATTAGTAGAGTTAGTGCTGTCGAATTCTTGTAGATCTTCATGCCGACTTTATCGTGATCTTTCTATCCCTAAGAGTTTGATTTGTTTCGTTTTTGCAGGTTTTGTTTATATTTTGTTACTCTTATTTGTGTGTGAGATGCTCGAGTCGCTCTATGTACGTGTAATGTCTTGTTATTTTGATTTTATCTTTGAGAAAACCTTCAAATTTCCATATTGTATTTCTAATTTAACGTTTCAAAGAAGTCTAAAGATGGGTAGTGTACCCTCTTTTTGTAGAAAATGGATTTCTTTTGCTTTTATATTTGGATTTTGTGTTGGTTGGATGTTCGGACTTGTTATTGGAGACGTCTGGTGACTAGTCCTGCACTTACTAACGCTTGTTTTGATTTTCTATTTCACTGTTTCGACATTGATTTGATCAGGATAATTAGAGTTCTCGTTCGCGACGGGTACTCTTGTGGTCCGTAAATAAAGTTTCGCACTTATGAAAAATCTCTTTAAACCATTTTCGAGAAGAACCTCATTCCATTAATGTTTCCCTTGTAAAAGCTTTCGTGTTAATTTGGAAAACCGATTCTTGTCTTTGATATTTTTTTTTCTACTCTCAAGTTTCGAGGACGAAACTTTTTAAAAGGTGGGGTAATTGTAACACCCACAAATGTACCCTATTTGTATTTTAAAAATATTATACGGATACTAGTTAGCGTAATTTTAGATTTAGTCTAGAACTTAGTTTCCGGTGTCTAATTTAGAAAATCCCAGTTCGTATTCGGACTCTACTCGAAATTCCGTGTGTGTTACTCCTTAAGTCGCTTTTGGGCTTTTTTCCACATTTTTCCACTCACTCACCTTATATCTCCCTTAAACCCTAACTCCCTCATTATTTCCACTTACTCCTTCTTCTTTAAGAAGTAACCAAAACCCTAAACCCCATTTTTGATCAAGCTCAAGATTATCGCTACTCCTTCATTCCTTGCTCAAATCCGCTAAATTTCGTGACCTGCCGGGTAGCATATGGTCCAGTCGGTTAGCCGGCAGCCGGTCCACTTGACCAGCTGGATCACTCTGTATTTTTGATGATTTTCATTTGTTACCAAAACGCCAGCCGGGTAGCCGGCGGTCGGTCCACCTTACTGGCTGGCACACGCTGCCTTTCTCCTTTCTATTATTTCTTATACTTTCATTTATAATAGTTTGTATTGTTCGTTTATCGTATAAATTTACGTAACAGCTTTAAATATTCATGTTTAGAATATATGATATCTCATTCGCTTGTATCGCATGATTTGTGACGGTTTTTCATATATCGCCTTTGAGTCGGTTTTACATATGTTATGATTTGAGCACTAATTGTTATGTACTTTGAACTCTAATTCCCCGGCTACCTCCTCGCTGGTTAGACTGGATTGTCGGAACGAGGAGATGTATCCTTAATGCTTAAATGCATGTTTTAGTGGGGATATGACGACGTTGTTGGGAGGCGAACGCAATTCCTTGATCGACCCAGCCGCCAAATGTCGTATACTTGCGAGGTGGTGTCATTGCATGTAGCGTACCGCTTGTTTATGATGCTTGTGCTCTTTCCGCCTCTTTCGTGAAGGTTGACCGAATTTGGGTTACTCGGCTACTATGTTTGACCGAATCTTGGATGCGAAATGTTTATCGCATGTCGAATCGGAAAATGTGATTCCGAGAGTCTGGCCAGGTTTAGACTAGGACCGTATTATTATCGTCATCCTACCTGGAGGAAAGGAGTCTACATATACGAAATGTTAATTGTGTATGCGTTCAGGAAAATGTTTATCCCGTGGATGCGATTTTAATCATACTTGCTATGTACATGGTGCTAGTGCGTGTCAATTACCGTGAGAGATGTTGTCACCGAATTCGTACGTTTGGATGGATGATTATATGTTGATTATTTGTGACCGTTGGATGACTTGACATGGTTTATATGTCGAGTCTCTATCTTAACAAGTATATGCCGCTAACGGTAGGATGCAAACCCTAGTGAGTATATAGTTGCCTAAGGGTGTCTTCCCCGAGTCTGTTTATGATCTGATGCGTACAATTTCTATGTCGAGTTCTATCTTATCCATTATATGCCGCTAACAGTGAGATGTAAGCCCTAATGAGTATATAGTTGCCTAAGGGTGTCTTCCCCGAGTTTGTCTATAATCTGATGTTTACAGTTTGTACTTCATACGCTCATATCTTTATATATTGAAATGATTATTTATCCTTCTCGTATTTCACATGTATATTTATATATGTATGCTTCTACTTTTGTATTACCGTTTAAGTATGTAATTTGTGATATGGCTGGGAGAACTTGGAGTTACTCCGCACTGACTGTGGCGTTCATGTTTTCATGGATGAACATGTTGCTTGGATGGATTTTGCTTGTTGTTTTTGGGTTCGAGTGTGAGCTTGCAGGCGTTGGCCTCGACGATTCAACCCTAGGCATTTCTAAGCTAGTTTGCTAACAACTTTTATATTTGATAACGTTTTGAGAGACTACGTCACTTTGTCGTATATTATACTTTAATTTGTATTTATTTGACATTCCTCGTACTTTTCTTTTGGCATGTAAAAAGTTTTAAAAACATCGTATTTTCCGCTATATAAATCGCATGCTTGTTATGTTTTATTTTCGCTATCGCGAGGGTTGTCACAATCGTGGTAAGCATTGCTTGTTTCTTGTTTTTTTTTTAATTGATTTGAAAAGTGACGAACGATTGTTAATTAAAGAGCCATTTGATCTTTGCAGTCGAGGTGGCAGGCGTCGAGCACCCAGCTTACCTTGAGGTGCAGGAGTACACTGGCGCGACCGGCTTCACGACGATCTCGGAGCTCCGCGACTTTAGCGAGGCGGTGACCGACTTTCGTTTGGAGGAGTGGCAGCACCTAGTGAGGAGGGTAAGCCTCTAAATTTGGCTACCTTTATTATTTTTATTTCATAGGTATGCATTTGATTTGACCCTTATTTACATTTGAATACAGATGGCACCGTCTTAGCACGTAACATTGTGGAGGGTGGCCAACCGGCTGCGGGCTACGGCCATCGAGGTGCTCTTAGGTGGCCGGGATCGACAGGTATGAACCTGCCATTCCCTTTCCATCTTACTGTATCTTTTTATATTTTGAAATGAAATGATTGAAATGAGGCATTTTTCACATAGAGACTTGGAGCGGGATTTGGCGGAGTCTCGCGAGGAGACGACTCGCCTGTTGAGGGAGCAGGAGGCCAGGGACGCTGAGATCACCGCTCTTGAGGCGACCGTAGCCGAGCTGGGTGGCGATGAGGATTAGTTATGTTTTGTTTTGTTGTTGATTTGTACATTTTGGCCGGATTTTTTTCGTACATTTTGGATTTTGACTTTGTCTCGGGCGAGAGCCCCCTGTTTGATGTACATGCCTCCTTTTAATTGTATCTGATGGCCTGAGTCCCTTTGCTGTTGAGTGTTTTTTGTTCCTGCAGGTTAGTCTAAAAACAGGTTTAGTAGGCGACGGTTTCTGCCGTCATGCTGCCAAAATTCACATAGAATTTAAATAATTTACATGTAGCATATTGGTGGCCTATAGTGGCACAAAATGAAAAAAACAGTGTCCGAAAATGGCAAAATAATGCAAAAATGCGCGAAAATGAATGGTTAGTAAGAAGGGCTACCCACTAAAAAAGAATTTTAAAAGAAATGTATAAGTGTAAAAAAAATAATAGAAAATTCCCAGAAATGAGCAAAAATGACGACCGGACAGTAGGGAGGGCTATCCCCTAAAAAAGAAATTTAAAGAAAAGTGTAAGTGTTTGAAAGAATTGAAAGAAAGAGGAGTGAACCCCTAAGAAAATGAAAGAAAATGAATAAGTGTGCTTATTTGGCGGCCATGTCGACTTCCGTCTCGAAAAGCAAACCCGGCAAGGATTAGGACATCCTAGATCTTGGTAATTCAACGTATTACCAAATCCACATCCTACAGGAATAGGAAATCATAGCCGTACGTAAATTAGGAAAGATCCCAAGCTGGAAATCATGACAAGGAACATGGGAAGAGGCGCAGCAAGAGGTGTGATTCTTCGATAGGGCGCAGCTCAAGGTGCGTCAACTTCTGGGTTAGTCCGTCCCCGACTGAAATTAGGAAAGAGCGTATAGTATAAATAGAGACGTAGAGGAAGCTATTTATTCACGCAATTCTTCTTCTATCTTCCGTCTATCACACAAAATCTCTCTCATCCTAAGAAAATTTTCAAAATCATGGATGCCTTTGAAAACCGTCTCAAAGAGTGGACGAATGAGTTTACAAATGTTGAGACACATGATATGGGTGCTTTCAATCTAGGATCGATCTGTAAGTTTCTTAAACTTAATATTAGACATTTCTAATATCATTTTATTAATCGTTCACTCTTAAACTAGATAGATTTTATGCATGTATAACAAAAGATTAAGTAAAAACAAGTTCCTTACATTGATTATGAAGAAATGGGCACAGTATTTGAACTCCTTTCAAATATTGTTCTTGAGCTATGAAAATGAGGATGATCTCCATGTTCTTAATATAAGAACACTCCTATTAGTAGCACCAATAAAACCCCTTAATCACTAGGAAGATACTACAATTAGTATTATAAGTAGTAGCCCTTAAAGTAACTAATAATCAAATTACTACACTTAATAATATTATTAGTAATAATGAACACTAGAAATGTGAGGCTTCTTAAGCTTTCTTTTATTGTGACAATTTAGAGAGATGTAGAGAATTTTACATGCAAAATAAAAATGAGATCGATTCCTCAAATAAGAGCAAAACTTGTCCTCTTATTTGGTTTGAGTGGACCGGCCACTCCCTCGCATGGGAGGGGTCTTGTCACTTTCATATTGTTCTTAACAATACAATAGGTGCCCGAGATTTAATTATTGAGATTGCACTATTAGTAGCACTGATTTATGTTGACTAGTTGACTATAATATTCATCATCCCTTTGTATTCGTATTATTGAAATTTAATTATGTGATCGCACTATTGTTGAGGACACTCACTCCAACAATCTCCCACATGTTCTATTATAATTTCTTGTCCTATTATAATCTCCCACTCAATGCAAGGTGTATTGCAGGTCGTACTTGCATTTGATCATGAGACGTCACCTCATATAAGCAGCCATGGGCCAATACTATGCTAATCCAGTTCACTTTAATGGGGTCCAATAATGTCTCTACAACCCATTTGGATATAACAAAGCTCAAAAACGAGTTTTAGAAAATCAAATGATAAATGTGATTATCATATATGAACAATCACCACAATGTTTTTGCTTCATATCATATAATCTAAAGTTTATTTCGTCCCTGACAATTCATGCTGATATCATTATATGAAATAAAGGCTTGGGTAGTGAATATACCATGTATTCATTTATTTCAACCTTGTGAATTGCTTTTTCCTTCCATCCAACTCTTTCACAAGTTTCTAGGTCAAGTAGCCATCTTTCCATTAGCTAATGTCACATCTCTCAATTTCATTCCATAATCAATATTCTAGTTTAAGACAAACATAATGATTCAATATTTCCAACAAGAAAAGGTTTAATAACACTAATCCTTCCTTAATATCTCCTTAATGAACACATAAATTACTGATACCAACAATTACTCATAATTACCCTATCCCTTACATAATTAAGGTGAGGATATGGATTCGAAAGTGTAAAGGTAAAATTTACTTACAAATCTTCTGAGAGAAAGACAAAATATACAATGGAGACTCCTCAAATCCTCAAATATGAACAAGAAGGTTGTAGAGTATTTTTAGGGAGATGGTAAGTTTTATGAGTGTTTGGTAGAATACAAATTGGGTTTTATGAGAGTCAAGGAATAGAAAACCATATTATATTCTGGCAGGGCCCACGGTGAAAGTAAAATCAACCTACCTGCGGATTTGACGGCCACTGGACCGAGTATCTTACCACTCGGTCGAGTTACCCCAACTTGACCAAGAAAGCTACTACTTCACCGAGTGGTAAAATCATAAACCACTTCTTAGAAAGGCCTACTTGGCCGAGTGAACCTCACTTGACCAAGTCACCTCCCCACTTGACCGGGTAGCTAGCCTACTCGATCAAGTGGGACGAATACTCGGCCGAGTACACCTGTACTCGACCCACAAATACTAAGGTTAATTTAGTGTTTCCCACTTAAAGAGAACTACGTCCCCGAAGTTCACGTGACACCTTTGCAAGCCAAAGGTTTACGTTTTTCGTGACTCCCTCGCAAACCAATGATTTTATTCTGGTAGATTCCTTCGCAAGCCGAAGGTACACTGTAAACTAGGGGCTTTGATGTCGTCGACTTCAAAGACCATTGATGAACCTTTAAACTGGTTGCTCTAAAATCTAACGATTTTAGACCTATTGGGCATGAGGCCCAACCCAAAGCAAAAAATGATCAGTTGACATCTGTATGAAGCCCGACATGATTGAGCAACAATTTACAACCAGTAGATTGATAACTCGCAAGCAAAAATTCTTGAAGGACAACAGTTAATGGGTATCAAACAGCAAGAAATGCCAAGTTGCCACCAGATTGTCAAACTACGATACGGGTTTGATTACATCACAAACGGATAGGTAAAACTACTTCTTAAAGAAGATTCAACACACAAGCATTTTAGAATAGATGAATTTTAGTCTAAGCCCCAATTGATGATGCTTCGTCCCTACAAGCTGGGTGTTATTGAGGATGTTCCGTCTTCACAAGTTATAGGAAAGTCGTTCGAGGGTTCGTATACCTAAAGTCTTAGGCGAATGTGTTGGAGTAAGTGTCCTCTACAATATTGCGATCACATAATGAAATCTCAATAATAAGAATACAAAGGGATGATGAATATAGTCAACTGGTCAACATTAATCGGTAACGATTGGCTCTCTAGAGTTGACGTTACTGTCGTTTCACTGTGGTGATGAGTTGATCTCTTGAGTTCACACCTAAAGGAGAATCCCTTAATCGTGTAAGTTAATTAATTGTATAGAGATACAGATTAATTAATCCCTTAAACTGAACTAAGTTTATATTGTAAGTGACAAAATATATCTTATTGTAATATGATTAAATAAGATTCATTTTAGTAAGTTAATTTTTATATTACTAAGAATGAATATTGTATTTTAAACATTTGAGATAAGCAAAATTGGTTGATTATAATTACAATTAGTTGTACATCATATTAACCGAATATGAGATGACCCATTTTATATACATGTGATTATAAAATATAACTTAAATTGTTAAGTCTAATTTATTTGTTATGAAATTGCATTTAAATTGGTTAAATGCACATTTATAAGCTAAAATTAAATGTTACATGTTACATGTCATATGTCACATATGTGACAAATGACAAAATCATAAAAATAAAATGGACTCCATTTTATAAGGGGGCACCGCTTTTGGGGTAGATACGATGGTGTTTAGGTGTTAATTATTATTTTAATTGAGAATTAAACATAATCATTACAACCTAAGACCTAGAAATCTAGTCTAATTCATTGTTAAGAACAAAAAGCAAAAGATAGTCACACTACCTATGCTTGGCCGGTTTTCAAGCATGCATAGGAGGACTTGTTCTTCTTATTTTTACTACTTGATCTCATATGCAAAACATCTAACTTATCTCTCATAAAAATCACTCATCTCTCTAAGAAAAACTTGAGAAGTTTTCCTACAACTTGAGTTCATAAAATTTCTAATAAAATTACTAAGTGTAGTAATAAGAGTTATTAGAAATATATATTAAGGGCTACCACTATATTACTTAGTGTAATAATATTGTAGAGATTTGGGGCTGTCATAGGTGCTACTAATTGAAGAGTTCCTTTACTAAGAACTAAGAATTCATCGCTCACATTTTAAGCTCAAGAACAACTATAGGAATGTGTCCTATTCTTATGCCCAATAGTTTAATGAGTAAACTTGTAACACCCGCAAATGTACCCTATTTTTATAAGTAAAATATTTTACGGATACTTTTCAATGAAATTTAGTTTTAATCGTAAATTTAATTTTTCCGAGTCGAATTTAGAATTTCCGAGTTCGTATTTGGAATTTCCGCGAGATTCCATGTGAATCCCGTCTTAAGGCGACTTTGACTTTTTCTTGACTTTTCCACTTACATATCTCATACTACCTCTTTAACCTATTTTTCATACACAACTCAAACATCACCTTCTTCATCACCAAGAAACCCAAAACCTAGCTTCCATAATCTTCCAATCTTAGATTCGTCACTACTCTTTCGTTTCTCGCTCAAATTCACGTAAGTTCGTCTTATTCTTCCCCTCTTAGCTTCCTCTATTCGTATTGGTAATAAAATTACCGTCTTTCTCGCTTTTTAAATTATCCGTCTTTCTCAAGGTGAATCATATTCATCTTTTATTATCTAATTGTATGTAGGTGGAGACTAGGAAGGTTTAGAAATCGATAAAAGACGCGTAAAGGTAACGGTGAAGGGTTACTCGATATCATTTACGTGTTTTATGTGATTTCTAGGCTAGTAATCGTATTTAGATTATGGTTAGTATGCTTAGGGATTTTATTATTGATGATGGATGTTGTTTGTTGAGAATTGATATGAGAATAGATATGAGAAGTGATGATTTATGATAATAGTTGATGATGGTTGAGTTTAGAACAAATTGGAGTTGTCTAGACTCAAGTCACGGTCGTGAGACTCAAGTCATGGGCGTGAAATAGTGGCTGATATTTTACCCTTGCGTAACAGAGTGTTTCACGGGCGTGAAATACAAGTCACGGTCGTGACTTGTGCAGTTTCACTGCACTGACCCTTTTTTCGTAAAATGATCATATCTCCTTCATTACTTGCTTGTTTTGGGCTTGCAACCTATCGTTGGAACCGTAAGAGGATAAGAAATCACCTCGACTTGGAATTTCTGCATTTACATGTCTAGAACTCTAGTTATGACAGTTTGAAGGGAACCCTTGTTTTAGTTAGTTTCCAAACTTGTTGTTTTGGAGAGGTATCTATGTTTCTTATTTATTATGCTTCTTAAACTTGGTCTAATGCTTATGTATCATGTATTGATTTATGTTTATCATATTTACATTTATATAATGCCATATTCTCATGTTTTGTGACGGTTTTTTATATGTCCCACTTTGAGTCGGTTTTCACAAATGATACGGTTTGAGCACTATTTTGTTATGTGCTTTGTACTCTCATTCCCTTGGCTACCTCCACAAAAATAAAAAGGGAAAAAGGGAAAAACACGGGTTGCCTCCCGAGAAGCGCTTGTTTAACGTCCTGCTTGACGAATTTTCCGAAGAAATCATTGGGTTGTGGATGGACGCTCCATATAGACAATATCTAGGCATCCGATGATAGAATTGCTATAATAGAGTTTCAGTCTGTGTCCATTGACTTTGAATTTCTCACCATTGCTAGTCATTAGTTCCACATAGCCATATTTGCTAACATATGTGACAGTGAATGGTCCAGACCATCGTGATCGAAGTTTTCCTGGAAAATTTTTCAAACGGGAGTTGAAAAGAAGTACTTGGTCACCGACATTAAATTCTTTTCTAAATATCCTCTTGTCGTGCCAACGCTTCGTTTTCTCTTTATAAATTCTAGAATTCTCATAAGCTTGAAAACGAAATTCTTCTAGCTCATTAAGTTGCAAAAGTCGTCTATCAGCGCTAAGCTTAGTGTCTAGGTTGAGTTCTTTGATAGCCCAGTAAGCTTTGTACTCTAACTCGACAGGAAGATGACAGGCCTTTCCATAAACCATCGATAGGGAGATGTTCCAATCGGGGTTTTGAAAGCTGTACGATAAGTCCATAAGGTGTCATCGAGCTTATTACTCCAATCAGTTCTGGATCTTGAGACTACTTTCTGAAGAATTGTTTTCAACTCTCTGTATGAGACTTCTACTTGACCGCTGGTTTGTGGGTGATTGGCTAAACCTCGTCTGTGATACACACCATAATTGGCAAGCAGAGTGTCTAACTGCTTTTCTCCAAAATGAGTTCCTCGATCACTTATCACGGCTCTGGGTACACCAAAACGCGGAATGATGATCTTCTTAAATAGCTGTATCACAGCTCTAGCATCATTGGTGGGAGTGGCAATTGCTTCTACCCAGTTAGAAACATAGTCGACAGCGACTAAGATGTAACGATTTCCGTTAGAAGAAGGGAATGGTCCTTGATAGTCAATACCCAAGACATCGAATATTTCGACTTCTAATATGCCGTTTTGAGGCATTTCATGTCTCTTGGATATTTGACCCAATCGTTGACAAGCGTCACAAGCCATAACAAAGTCTTTTGAATCTTTAAACATCGAGGGCCAGAAAAACCCGGATTGTAAGACTTTGCCTACGGTTTTGGACAGACCATGATGACCACCATAAGCAGATGATTGACATCCTTCTAAAACTCCTTTAACTTCCCACTGGGGGATACATCGTCTGTAAAGACCATCGGAACACTGCTTGAAAAGATAAGGGTCATCCCAAACAAAGAATTTTGCATCATGCAAAAATATCTTTCTTTGGTTATAAGAAAGATCAGAAGGTAGCTGTCGACTGACAAGAAAATTGGCAATATCAGCATACCAAGGAGAAGAGTCTGCAACTGCCATTAATGAATCATCAGCAAATGAATCATTAAGTGGCGTTAGTATTCCTATTTCAGTTACTCTTATCCTTGAGAGATGGTCAGCGACTACATTCTCTGCTCCCTTCTTATCCCGGATCCCTAAATCAAACTCTTGAAGGAGTAAGATCCATCGGATAAGTCGAGGTTTTGCCTCTTTCTTTGAAAGCAGATATTTCAAAGAAGCATGATCAGTGTAAACAATGACTTTTGATCCTATAAGGTATGAACGGAATTTGTCTAAGGCGTAGACAATGGCAAGAAGTTCTTTTTCAGTGGTGGCGTAGTTGATTTGGGCAGGATCTAAGGTTTTACTAGCATAGTAAATTGCATGAAGGAACTTTTCCTTTCTTTGCCCTAAAATAACTCCAACGGCATAATCATTCGCATCGCACATATGTTCAAATGGAAGATTCCAATCAGGTGACTGGATTATAGGTGCGGTGATTAAAGCACGTTTGATATTGTCGAATGCCTCGAGGCATTCCTTTGTGAAATTAAAAGGTGCATCCTTGAAAAGGAGCTTAGTCAGGGGCTTGGCTATCTTTGAAAAATCTTTTATAAATCGTTGGTAGAAACCGGCGTGGCCAAGGAAACTCCTGATTTCTTTTACATTAGTAGGGGGTGGCAGTTGTTCAATAACTTGGATCTTAGCTCGATCCACTTCTATACCTCTTTCTGAAACGATGTGACACTTTTCCCAGTTGAGAACAAGGTCGACTTCTTCACAGCGTTTTAGAACTCTGGATAGATTTGTCAAACAATGATCAAAGGAAATGCCATAGACGCTAAAGTCGTCCATAAATACTTCCATGATAGATTCAACAAAATCTGAGAAGATACTAGTCATGCAACGCTGGAGAGTGGCAGGTGCATTACACAAGCCAAATGGCATTCTGCGATAAGCGAAAGTACAATAGGGACAGGTGAATGTGGTTTTCTCTTGGTCCTCAGGGTGGATAGGGATTTGGAAAAATCTTGAGTAACCATCTAGATAGCAGAAATATTTGTGGCAAGCTAACCTCTCTAGCATTTGATCAATGAAGGGCAGTGGATAGTGATCTTTTCGAGTTGATTGTTTCAACTTCCTGTAGTCAATACACATACGCCATCCCGTCACAATCCTTGTGGGGATGAGCTCCTTCTTTTCGTTTTTGACTACTGTTGTTCCTCCTTTCTTGGGAACAACTTGGACAGGGCTAACCCATTTCGAGTCAGTGTATCATAGATTATGCCAGCATCTAGCAATTTCAGAACTTCAGTTTTAACCACTTCTTGCATGTTGGGATTAAGACGGCGTTGACCTTGAACACAAGGTTTTTGGCCTTCTTCTAAGTTGATTCTATGCATGCAAAAGTCAGGGCTTATGCCTATGAGATCTTCAAGTTTATAACCTATTGCCTTCTTATGTTTTTTCAAGACAGTCAATAGTGAGTTTAACTGATTTTCATCTAGGAGAGCACTTACTATGACTGGGCAATATTCAGATTCATCTAAAAAGGCATATTTTAGATTTGAGGGAAGAGGTTGAAGTTCAGATTTATGTACTTCTGCCTTCGCAGGAGTATCAATTAGGCTTATGAACTCTTGGACTTCTTCAGACGGTATCTCTTTTCCAGTGAAGTCCTTTTCCAGCTCACTGATCTCAAAATTGTCGTTCTCAGAGATATCCTCTAACAATAATATTGCTTCTAAAGGATCCTCAATTATTGATGGATACAGAGATTCATCAATGATTGAGTCGACAATGTCAAGGAAACAGCAAGGTTCTTCAAGCATAGGACTCTTCATTGCACTGTTTAAGTTGTAGGTGACTTTATCATCACCTACTTCTAATGTCAATTTTCCATTCTTGACATCGATTACTGCTCCCGCAGTGTGTCGAAATGGCCTTCCTAAAATGATAGGGATTTGCGAATCTTCAGCCATATCTAACACGATGAAATCGACTGGAATGAAAAACCTCCCTACTCTGACAGGCACGTCTTCTAAAACTCCCATAGGTTGTTTTAGAGAACGGTCTGCCATTTGTAGAGTGATACTAATGCATTTAAGAATTCTCATATTCAATGTTTCGCAGATGGAATAGGGCATGACGCTTACACTAGCACCTAGATCGCATAAAGCTTTATCAATTGTGTAGGTGCCTATAGTGCAAGGTATAGAGAAACTACCAGGATCCTTTCACTTAGGAGGGGACTTATTTTGCAATAAAGCACAGCATTCAGCGGTGAATGCTATGATTTCAACATCATCTAAACTCCTCTTTTTAGTTAAGATATCCTTCATGAACTTTGTGTAAGAAGGGATTTGAGTGATTAATTCAGTGAAGGGAACCGTTACTTGGAGGTTTTTGACTACTTCCATGAATTTACTGAACTGGGTTTCCTTATGATTTCTCCTCAAACGCTGGGGAAATGGAACTTGAATTTTTATGGGCTCCTTTTCAGAATCATCCTTCTTTTCGGGTTTGTCTTCCGCTTCCTTACCGGTGGATGGTTGGGTTTCTTTTTGGCTCTCTACTTGTATAGGCTCAACTATTGGCTCCTTGGGTTGCTGAGGTTCCGTATAAGTGGTACCACTGCTAAGGGTGATAGCATTTGCGGTGTCCCTCGGTTGCTCACCATGAGGTGGGAGTTGGCCTTGTTTTCTTTGGGTAATAGAGGTAGTCAATTGGGTCATTTGAGTTTCAAGCATCTTGATGGCAGCATCATGAGCTTGATCATTCTTTTGAAGTTGAGCAAACATTGAATCTTGTTTTTGAACGACTTGGAGAAGGATAGATTCAATTTTGCTCAAACTCGAGTCATAAGGTTGGCTTTGAATTTGAGGTGGTTGGTGTTGAGGTTGATTTTGGTAAGGTTGATTGAAGTTAGTTTGGAATGAAGGTCTCTGGTTCTGAAAACCAGGTGGATTGTAAGGCTTCTGTTGGTGTGGTATGAATGGTTGTTGAATTTGTTGGTGGGGATTTTGAATGTTGGTGCTTTTATAGGACAAGAAAGGATGGTTCTTCGTGTTTTCATTATAGAAGTTTGAGAAAGTGTTGCCTTGTCTATATCCTTGATAGGCATTGACTTGCTCTATCGAACTTCTACATTCTTGAAAACTATGCCCTCCAACCCCACATGTCTCACATACCACTACGTGGTTAGTGACGTTGACATGCTCCTTGGATTGGGAAGAGCTTCCTACTTGTTGCTGCAGAAAGGCTAATTGGGCTTCTAGGAGTGCTACTTTACTTGAATCGTCCTGCTTGGTTTTGAGTGGCATAGCACGCGAGTTGCTATACTGAGAATCGTGGATTGTCATTGACTCCATAGTTGTACTAGTTATTTCTACATCGATTTGATCGAAACGACCATTGTTAGCGGAGTCGAGGATACGACGCGATTCGCCACAACAACCGTCGTAGAAAGTGATAGCTAGGAACCATGAATCAAGGCCATGATGAGGGAATTCTCTTTGTAATTCTTTGTACCTTTCCCATGCCTCGTAAAGGCTTTCATCGCCTCTCTGACAAAATCCAGTGATTTGGCTTCGTAAGAGTGCGGTTCGTTCTGGTGGGAAGTACTTTTGATAGAAAGCAAGAGCTAGACCATCCCAGTCGGCTATTCCTAAGGCAACTCGGTCAAGACTATTGATCCAGAGTTTTGCCTTTCCTTTTAAAGAGAAGGGAAAGAGCATTTCCCTAATCTGCTCTTGGGATACTCCAGTTTGTCTAATCGTGGAGCAATAGTCACAGAAGTTTTGGATATGAAGGTTGGGATCTTCTGTGGCATTGCCACCAAATTGAATTCTTTCGATTAGATTGATGAAGGCAGGTTTGATTTCAAAGTTTTGGGCTGTGATTTGGGGTGTAGCGATACCCCTTGGAAGTGTATCAGCAGTTGGCTTGGAATGGTCGGCAAGTCGAACCATTTTCTTTTGTGAAGATGAAGATGGAGTGTTGGTTGAAAGTTGATTAGTTTTTGGGAATGGAGATGAGAATGGATCTTCTTCTCCTTCAATATTAGGTAAGATATCCGAGTATTTCTCACGAATACGATCTAAACTTGAAATATCAGAAGCTTTTGAAATTTCGTTGAATAACTTTAATTTCCTACGCAGAGTTCTTTCTACTTCGGGGTCTAAAGGAATAGGGGTCCCTAGTCTAGAAGATATGGGCATAAGATTGGAAAGATAAGATGAAAAATCAAGAGAGGTCCAAAGGAATTTGGGTTCCTAAAGATTAGATAAAACTGATTGCGATAAAAACCACAAGAAAAAGGAAAATTAAACCGTGCTCCCCGGCAACGGCGCCAAAATTTGATCGGGCCTGTCGCAAGCCCAATACAAAGATAATTTACCTAGACTAGGCTAATAACTAATTAATGTAATTAGGAAAGTAGGGGTCGATTCTCAGGGAGATGGTATTTCCTATGGATTGTGAATCGTCTCACAATTGAGTTTTATCTAACGATTATCTGGGTTTTGAAGTTTTGAATTCTAAACTAATAAAGAACATAAATAAAAATAAAATAAAAGCAAACTAAAATGAAAACAATAAAGTAAATGATGAATTAACAATAATGAGAAGCATCTAGGGAAGTAGGTTCACACATGTAGATTGACATATTGATGAAATTGGATTTAGGATAAGCAAATAATTCATTGTGAGTTCGTAAGAATGGTGTGTTCATTACAATCATAGATCAAATGGTCTAGCAGGCTTTTAGGCGATTTACTAGGTCTTAATCTACCATGTCATGCTTTGTCTATTCAATTCTCGTATGTCTACCTTGGAAAAGAATTCCATACTAGTCAATGATTTTGATCAGGAATCGTCAACTATCGTTAAAGTCCAAACATGCAAAGACACAATGTTTTAAAATCACAATTTCTTTTATCAAATTATCATTTTTTAATCAATCCAACATGGCTACCCTACACCCTAGAAAGGTGACTGCTCACTCAAGATTATGTTTAAGATGATATTAAGAATGAAAACTAGGATAGACATATTTAGTTGGTTTTTGACAATAATTTAGACTCTTTATAAGGCGATAATAACGACGCTAATTGACAATCTAAGAAATGAAATTACGATTATAACAACATGAAAATGAATCTAAGACAATATGTAAAGAGGATAACAATCAAAAAGAAAATAGAAAAGACATTAAACAAAGGATAGAATAGAAGTACCGAGGTGACGATCAACAACGAAAGCGATAACAATAATAGAAATCCCTTGCATAGAATAATCGTACCTTGAATTACAACTCTTGTACCCTACAAAGTAGACTAGAAAGATTGAAATTCTTATTAATCTAAACTAATGTTTTGATATGAAATGGACAGAAATGAACTAAGAACTAAAGACAAAAGAAGAAAATAATCTTAACTAGAAAGACTAAACTAAAGAGAAAATATAAGAAGAAAGGAGATGTTGTGTAAGAGATTGTTGTGAGTTGTGTGCTTTGAGAAGAGGGGCTGGAGCATCTATATATAGCATTAGGGTTTCGTGGAGAAGAGGTCGGGCATTGAACACATAAGACAAAAATAGGAAGTTGAAGCATTTTTCTCGAAGCAGCATACTTACCCAATCGGGTACACCCTTACCCGATCGAGTAAGTGGTCATCTGGAAGCAATTGACTAACGTTTCATCTTCCTTTGCTTCGACATGACTTCCATCATCCCCCTTGACCTCTTCAATCGGGTTTGTTGATAGGGTTTGATGTAAAGCGATGAATTCTTCCGCCTAATTGATTGATCTTCCGACAACTACAAAACTGTCTTTACTCCTTCTCTCTTTTGAATTAGTGAACCTTCTTGAAATGCCTTTGACATGGTCAAGCTTTCTTCTTCAAATCGTCGGGTTCTAGGAAAATGCTCGGGAATATAGAAAAAGGGCATAGAAACGTCACTTTCCCTACAAAACATGTTAGAACACAGGAATTCGCCTAGAAGACGATATTAGCTCATAAAATGGCTTAACAAAGCACAAATGACATACAAAACCGAGCTAAAGTGGGGGTTAAAATCATACAAATATTCACTTATCAACCCGTATGTGTCGATATTAAAATTTATATGATTCCCGCTAAACACCTGATGATAGGACAATATGTAATATCGTCTCGACGCCGTCAATTTATGGAGATTCCTTTTATCATATAAAATGATATTTAAGTGATTTTGTTTCGTTTAAATAAATTTTAAATAATAAATTTTTAGTTAATTCAAAAAAAATTTGATTGATTTTTAATAAATATATTTTTAGTTTATTTTAACCCGAAGGGTTTTATGTTATTCAAAAGTCAGTTTCGAGATTTGTTTATTATTCATTTGGATTCGTTTTAAATTAAATAGAAATGAATTAAAGTTACGATTCTAAATATTTTTCGTAACTCAATTATTTATTTCCGACTTGAAAAGTCGTTTCTAAGTTGGATCATCGTCTGAAGTTTCATTTAAAACAACGTTTTAAAATAGATTTTTAATTCGATTTTGCGACATTCTTTGAGCCCTTCTTGCTAAGCCTTAACGCCATGAACCATAATAACTAGCACATCCACCATATTAACCACATTGCCGATAACTATTCTACCAATATTCGTGACTATATAACCATCCCCACTCAGCCAAAAAACCCACTAAACGCACCCTAAACCAATCCCGGACCCTTGTTATCACGGCCTAGTCTCGAGCCCAAAACCCGCTCAAAACTAATCCAAAACCTGTACATATTAACATTAACCCATACCTGACTATCCTACCCACGTAGTAGTACCATAACCACTAAGCAAACCACTCCTAAACCTTAAACAACAACCGAAATCAGCAGCCTGTTACTCGACTGCTACCACCTCTTAAACCCTACTTCTACCTCTCAAAACTCATCTATAAAAGCTCCCCCTCACCTCCATTAACAACAAAATCGATCTACAGGCAACATACTACTACTAACAAGTAGTAACGATCTTAAACAATCCCTAAAAACATCACGAAATAGCCACACAAAACAGGGTGCTGAACTTCCTTATTTCAACGCGCGCAACCACCCTATACCACTCTCAAAATACCCCATAAAACCATTAACCACCACAAATAAAACAACCAAAATATACCATGTAACACCCGGAAATGTACCCTATTTTTCTAGTAGAAATATTTTACGAAATCTTTTCAGCGAATTTAAGTTTTAAATTAGCTTTTTATGTTTCGAGTCGAATTTAGAATTTCCGAGTTCGTATTTGGAATTTCTGTGAGATTCCATGGAAATCCCGTCTTAAGGCGAGTTTGACTTTTCTTGACTTTTGAGTCGAGTTTGACTTTTCTTGACTTTTGAGTCGAGTTTGACTTTTCTTGAATTTTAAGCCGTCTTTGACTTTTGTTGACTTTTTCCTTATAAAGCTCATACTACCACTTATCCTATTTTCATTCACACAAACACAACATTACTTCATCACTAAGAAACCCAAATGGAAACCCTTGCCTCCATTTTCATCCGATCTTACATTCATCGTATCTCATTCGTTCTTTGACGGAATTCACGTAAGTTCGTCTTATTCTTCCCCTCTTACCTTCCTCTATCCGTATTGGTAATAAAATTACCGTCTTTCTCGCTTTTTAAATTATCCGTCTTTCTCAAGATGAATTTTAATTTATGCTTTATTGCCTATTTGTAGGTGGAGACTACTAGGAAGGTTTAGTAATCGATTAAAGACGCGTAAAGGTAACGGTGAAGGGTTACTCGGTATCATTTACGTGTTTTGCATGCTTTATATGTTAGAAATCGTATTTAGAATACGATTAGAAGCGTAGGAATCATGTTATGATTTATGATTGTTGTTATTTGATGATTGTTGATGATGAATATTGATTGTTGATACTTATTAGAAGTGAATTAGGAGAATTGAAAATGATAGGAATGGTGTTGGTTGTTCTCGGGTAGAATGGGGTTCCTGGCCGAAGGACCGGCAGCCGGTCTAGTGCCCGGCTAGGAATTTCCTGCACCGACCCTTTTTCGTAGAATGATCATAACTCCTTCGTTACTTGCTTGTTTTGGGCTTGTGACCACTCGTTGGAACCATAAGAGGATAAGCTATCACCTCGACTTGAATTTCTGCATTCCCATATCTAGAACTCTAGTTATGACAGTTTGAA
>JAIUZE010047685.1:0-33104 GCA_022085475.1 Heliosperma pusillum | reverse complement strand
CCTCGCAAGTACACAACATTGGGCGGCCGGGTCGAACAACGCATAGCATTCAACTCCCAACAACGTCGTCGTATGCCCACTAACACATGCATTTAAGCAGTAGGATACCTCTCCGTTCCGACATTCCAGCCTTACGAACGGGAAGGTAGCCAAGGGAATGAGAATAAAAAGCACCATACAAAATAGTGCTCAAACCGACTCATTTGTAAAAACCGACTCAAAGTGGGAACATACCAAAAACCGTCACAAAACATGTGATACATGCGAAAGAGATATCATATATCCAATACGTGAATATTATAAGACATTACGTAAAATTATACGATAAACCGATCATGCGAACTATTATAAATCACGAGTTTTAGAAGTTAAAGGAAAAATATACAGCCGTTTTCCAGGCCGGGCTGGAGACCGGCGGCCGGTGGGCCGGCTCAGAACACAGGGCAAATTCCAAAAATCACTAAAAACAGAGAAATGTGGTCTGGGCCGGTCAGTCGACCGGCGGCCGGTCGACCGGCACAGACAATCACACCAAAACTCAACCCTTCACTACTGCTGTGTTCCAGGCCGGTGGATGGACCGGCGGCCGGTGGGCCGGCCTGGAGCACCATATCATGCAAAAACCCAAATTTCCAAAGGAGTTTCTGATGTGTTCCCAGCCGGTGGTCAGACCGGCGGCCGGTCGACCGGCTGGGATCACTTCTTCACCCGTGAGCTTCCAAAGCTTAACCAATTCATTTCAAAACTCAATTATACTTCTAATAATCATCAACAATCAATATATATCATCAATATTCATCATATAACATCATTTACTAATCCTACCATGAATCCTAATCTTCCTAATCGTATTCTAATACGATTTTCTAGCATATAAACATGTAAAACACGTAAGTAATACCGAGTAACCCTTCACCGTTACCTTTGAGCGTCTCTAATGATCGTCAAGCTCCTCTTCTATAAGAAAATAGTCTTTGTCGGGATCTTGGAGGTCGCCACCTACAATTAGATCGTAAAAAGATGAATAAAGTTCATCTTGAGAAAGACGGAATGCTTAAAAAGCGAGAAAGACGATAATTTTATTATCAATACGGATAGAGGAAGGTACGGGAGGAAGAATAAGATAAACTTACGTAAATTCTATCGAGTAACGAAGAAGATACGTCAATTCTAAGATCGAATTCCAAGAGGGAAAAGATGAGATTTCTTAAGGGAGAAGAAAGTTGTTTTTGTTTGATTTTGTGCTTAAAGAAGAATTAGGTTAAGGAGTTAGTAGTGTGAGTTGTGTAGGCAAAAGTCAAAGACGATTTTCAAAGTCAAGAAAGTCAAACTTGACTTAAGACGGCTTTTTCATGAAATCTCGCAGAAATTCCAAATACGAACTCGGAAATTCTAAATTCGACTCGGAACTTAAAATTATAATTTAAAACTTAAAATTACTGAAAAAGTTTCGTAAAATATTTCTACTAGAAAAATAGGGTACATTTCCGGGTGTTACAATCACCCCACCTTTTAAAAAGTTTCGCCCTCGAAACTTGAGGAAAAATAAAATTTACCTTACTCGAAAAGACTCGGATATTTACTACGCATAGAAGCTTCGGTTTCCCAAGTCTCTTCTTCGACATTAGCACTTCTCCACAAGATTTTCACCAACGGAACTACTTTACTTCTCAACTTTCTATCCTTACGATCTAGGATACGGATCGGCTTCTCTTCAAAGGATAGATTCGGTTCAAGCTCGGGCAATTCCACTTGAAAGACATGGCTTGGATCACTAACATACTTTCTCAATTGAGAAACATGAAAAACATTATGAACCTTAGCCAAATTCGGTGGTAAATCCAACTTATAAGCAACGGCACCAATCCTTTCTACAATATCAAAAGGTCCAATGTACTTCGGACTCAATTTACCCTTAACACCAAACCTTTTAACACCCTTCATAGGCGATACTTTCAAGAACACTTTATCTCCAACCTCAAACTCTAACGACCTTCTTCGGATATCGGCATAAGACTTTTGACGGTCTTGAGCGGCTTTCATTCTATCACGAATGACCTTCACATTATCAATGGTTTCAACAAGAACATCGGGGCCTAAATCACGATTGTCACTCAATTGATTCCAACATATAGGACTCCGACATTTCCTTCCATAAAGAGCTTCATAAGGAGCCATCTTGATCGATGCATGATAGCTATTGTTGTAAGAAAACTCCACCAACGGTAAACTCTTTTCCCAACTAGACTGGAAGTCAAGAGCACAAGCCCTAAGCAAATCTTCTAAAGTCTGAATAGTCCTCTCAGTCTGACCATCCGTAGCAGCATGAAAAGCAGTACTCATCAACAACTTACTACCCATGGCCTCTTGCAAAGCTTTCCAAAACCTCGAACAGAATCTCGGATCTCGGTCGGATATAATCTCCAAAGGAACACCATGGTATCTCACAATTTCATCCACATATGCTTTTGCTAAACGATCCAAATTCCAAGTTTCTTTGATCGGAATAAACCTAGCACACTTGGTCAATCGATCAATAACAACCCAAACGGCATCTTTACCTCCAACGGTCTTCGGCAAAGCCATAACAAAATCCATAGAAATAGATTCCCACTTCCATAGCGGAATATCCAACGGTTGTAGCAATCCACCAGGTCTCTTGTGTTCAATCTTCACCTGTTGGCAAGTCAAACATCTTCCAACATATGACACAACATCACCCTTCAAGTTCGGCCACCAAAACTGCAGCTTCAAATCCTTGTACATCTTATCACCACCAGGGTGAATAGAATAAGGGGAAAGATGAGCTTCATCAAGAACTCGCTTCCTCAAATTAAGAGCATTAGGAACAAATAAACGACCATGGAAACGAAGAACACCTTCATTATCAAACTTGAAATCTTTACCTTTACCTTCAAGAATCTTGGCTTGGATAGACTTGTAGGTAAGATCATCAATTTGGCTTTCACGGATTTCGCGGAGAAACACCGGCTCGGCAATCATAGCACCAATATGAACAAATCCACGCTCTACAAACTCCAAACTCAATCTTCGAAACTCAGCACAAAGATCAACAGGTAATACATGCAAAGCATTCAACGCATGAGAAGCTTTCCTACTAAGAGCATCTGCAACAACATTCGCCTTTCCTTCATGATACAATAACTCAAAATCATAATCGTTCACCAATTCCAACCATCTTCTTTGCCTCATATTCAACTCTTTTTGAGTAAATATGTACTTCAAACTCTTGTGATCGGTGACGATACGACAATGAACTCCAATTAAGTAATGTCTCCACACTTTCAAAGCATGAACAACAGCGGCCAATTCTAAATCATGAGTAGGATAGTTCACTTCATGAACTCTCAACTGCCTTGAAGCATAAGCCACCACCTTCCTGTTCTGCATAAGAACACAACCCAATCCCATTTTAGAAGCATCACAATAGACATAAAAGTCTACTCCATCTTCAGGCAAACTCACCACCGGAGCGGTAGTTAACCTCTTCTTTAACTCTTGAAACGCTGCTTGACAAGCTTCATTCCATAGGAATTTGGTTTCCTTCTTCAACAACTGAGTCATCGGTCTAGCAAGCTTAGAGAAATCCTTGACAAATCTTCGATAATAACCAGCTAAACAAAGGAAACATCGAATCTCTCTAATATCAGACGGACTCTTCCAATCAACAACGGCCTCAATTTTCGAAAGATCCACCATTACACCTTCTTTTGAAATCACATGCCCAAGGAAGGACACTTTAGGTAACCAAAATTCACATTTAGAGAACTTAGCATACCACTTCTGACGACGTAGAACACCCAAAATAAGAATATCATCAATGAATACCACCACACACTTGTCAAGATACTCACTAAATGTGCGGTTCATCTGATCCATAAAGATAGCAGGAGCATTGGTCAATCCAAATGGCATCACCTTGAACTCATAATGGCCATACCTCGTACTAAAAGTGGTCTTTGGAATATCAACATCTCTAACCGGAATTTGATGATAACCAGACCTCAAATCAATCTTCGAAAAAGTAGAAGCACCCTTTAGTTGATCAAACAAATCCTCAATTCTAGGTAAAGGATACTTATTCTTGATTGTAATCCGATTCAATTCACGATAATCAATACACAACCTCATAGAACCATCCTTCTTCTTCACAAAAAGAACGGGAGCACCCCAAGAAGAGGCACTTGGTCGAATAAAACCCTTTTCAATCATATCATCCAACTGCTTTCTTAACTCTTTCAATTCAGACGGAGCCATACGATAAGGAGCTTTGGCAATTGGACCAGAACCAGGAACAAGATCAATAGAGAATTCAACATCTCTCTCGGGAGGAATCCTGGGCAATTCTTCGGGGAATACATCAACGAATTCTCGAACAATAGGCACATCTTCAATACTTGGCAAAGAGGTATTTGAAGAAGTCACAACACACAACAATGCTTGGCGAACTTTTCTAACCATACTTACCAACTTCATAGCGGAAATTAAAGACACACCTTTACGGGGATGAGATCCCTTATAGGTTATTCTAACACCTAAAGGACTCTTTAAGAAAATCTTTTGATCACGACACTCGAACCTAGCATGATACATAGCTAACCAATCTATACCGAATATAATATCAAACTCTCCTAGAGGAAACTTAAGGAGATTCGCGGGAAAGATAGAACCCGAAATAGATATAGGTACATTTGGATAAAGGGTTGAACAAGAGATAATATCTCCAGAAGGTAAGGATATGGGAGTATCCTCACTAGATGTAGGCTTGATAGATAATTTACTAGCATAGGTTGATGACACAAAAGACATAGAAGCACCGGTATCAAAAAGAATAAGACACGGTTGCTCTAAAATTGAGAACATACCCGTAATGATCTTGGGATGAGCATCGGCCTCGGCACGGCTCATGACAAAGATGGAACCCTTAGGTTTAGGAGGAGGAGGGGGCAACTTTCGATCGGGGCAATCTTCGTAACGATGACCACCCTTCTTACAAAAGAAGCAAATGTAGGCTCGGTTGGAACATGGCACACCAGAATGGTATGGTTGTCTACACCGATTACATTGACGACCTTGAGCTTGAGGAGCATAAGGCCTATGAGCCACATTTGAAGTAGCTCTAGGAATGAAAGGAGCAGGATTCCTTGAATAGGCATTGGAAGGAGGATTAAACCTCTTCTTGTTAGCATAGGAATTAGAAGAAGACGGAATAAACGGCCTCTTCCCAAAAGCATTCGGCCTAGGAGCATAAGAAGGAGAGGGATTATTCATTAAAGCTTCATCCCTAATAGCCTTCATTGAATTTTCAGCCCACAAGGCATCATCATAAAGATCCCCAAAAGAATTGGTATTCCTTCTCACTTTGCTTTGCAGAACGGCACTCAACTTGTTACGGTAATAGAATGCACGGTCTTCATCATCACGAACAAGCCTCGGCGCAAAATGAGCGAGCTTATTAAACTCCGTAGTAAACTCTTGAGCGGAAAGGTTGCCTTGTTTAAAATCAATGAACTCTTTAAGCCTTTGTTGTTTAAGCTCTTTAGGGTAAAATCTACCCTCCACAAGAGCTTTAAAGCAAGCCTAGTTAAAGTCCTCTTCAAGAGTTGCGGTGGCACTTGTGATAGCCCACCAGTTGTCGGCTTCCCTCACCAGAAAGTGCTTTGCGATCCTAACCTTGTCCTCTTCTCGGACTTAGTATAGATCGAATTATTTCTCCATCTCACGGAACCAATCGGATAACTCCGTCGGATCCGGCTCTCTACCATATGGTACGATCTTACTCCTCGCAATTTGTCCCGCTACCCATGCGTAGCCACCTTGATGGTTGTCTTCCCTTCTAGGGGGAACTTGGTTGGCATTAGCTAGAGCGGCATCTTGCTGATTTTTCAGCACTTGAGTAAGAGCTTCCATCATAACATTCTCAGCTAATCGCGGTCTAACTGTAACAACCCGAAATATACCCGATTTTTCTAGTAAAAATATTTACTAACACTTTTCAGTAGAACTTAAGTTTTTAAAATAGGAATTTTTGTTCTGAGTCTTATTTTGAAATTCCGCGTTCGTATTTGGAATTTTTGAGGGATTCCATGAAAAGTCCGTTTTTAGTCATCTTTGACTTTTCTTGACTTTTAAGTCGTCTTTGACTTTTCCTGACTTTTTAAAAGTCGCCATTGACTTTTCTTGACTTTTAAGTCGTCCTAAACTTTTCTTGACTTTTAAGTCATCTTTGACTTTTCTCGACTTTTAAGTCGACTTTGACTTTCGTTGACTTTTCCCGACTCGTCTCATAAGTTTGAAGACCGAAATTTTATTTAAAAAAATAATATTTTTGATTTATTTTTATTTAGATTTATTAAGATTTTATCATAATTTAATATAATTATTTTGAATTTATTCGGAATTTAAAGAATAACGTTTACGGTTTTAACCGAACGTCATTTACCTATTCCCGACTCATCGTAAAGCGCGAAACAAAATCGAAACTCGACTTTGGCATGAGTCACACGCGCGTGTCATCGTTTTCCACTCACATTAGAGTTTAATCTTTTGATTAAACTTAATAAAAAAATCTAGATATTGTAGTTAGTTTATCGATCAGTTAACGAAAATTACGCAAATCGTTTACAAAACTGACCCGATATCACCCATACCACACGGTTTTTCTTCCTCTCTTAGCCTTGATATTTTATTTCTTTTCATTATAATAACATAATATCTTGATATTTAATTCAATTAACTTAATATCTAATTAATTACGGTAATATAATTATTATACCGGGTCAATTCCATAACCACAATTTCAAAACCCAACTCACTAGTTTGCTCTATATTACACGACACTCCTCACCCCACTTTACTCACAAACAACTTTTCACTTTACAACAAATCAAAATAAGATCAAAATATCGCTGTCTTTAATCGTTCTTCGTGTTCTTCGTCGTTCATCATTTGTTCTTCATTGTTCTTGAGCAAAACCTTCATAAAATCTTCATTTCTTAATTAAATCCATCCTAACTTATATTTCTAGACTCTCCTCTTCGCTCTCCATCTTCACGTACGGTTTAATTTCAATTCAGTCAAAATCGTTTTCAACACTTTAATTATGGAAAATCTATTTTTACTTCTAATAATGTTTTTCTTGTCATTTCTTATAGGGGAAGATTTTGAAGACGAGTTTGGTGACTCGTATATATTAGGGGAAGATTAGAAGACGGGTTTCTTAGTTTATATTTCTTATTTTGGTGCTAATTGATTTTTCTAGCTAAGGTAACAATTCCGTTTTACTCGACGAATTAATGTCACATAGCCTTAGTTTTGTTTTTGTAGCTTTTAGTTTATGTTCATGTTATGGTTATGTAGGATTTTAGTTAGTAACATAGTCTTTAGTTTTGTTTCTTTTGATTTTGGTTTATCTTTATTTTTGGTTCATGTTTTTTTGATTTATGGATTTTTAGTTAGTAATATGTGAAGTAGGGGTTATTATGTTGTTTCTGATTCTTGATGCTTTTTATGTTTTATGGAATTTTGATGTTGTTTATGATTCTTGAGATTTTATGTTTTATGGAATTTTTGTGTTGGTTTTATGATTTCTTGTGCTTTTTAAGGTCGGAAATTTTTATGTGATTATTGTTTGTGTGATTTTTAAGTTGTAGGAAATTTCTTATGCTGATTCTATTGTTCTTGATGATTTTTAAGTTGTAGGAAAATTTTATGATGAATTTATTGTTCTGAGAATTTAGAATTTTATGGATTTTACTAAGTTATGATTTTTATGTTGTTTATGAAATTTTAACAAGTTTAGTGTCCTTGAAGAATTTTAATGATTTTTACTAAGTTATGATTTTTATGTTGTTTTAGTGTTCTTGACAAATTTTGATGATTTTTAATAATAATGATTTTTGTAAGGATGAATGTTAAAATGGTTGTTTGATGATTAAAAACATGTTGGAAGTTATTTGATGTTGTTGTTGGTGGGGCCGAATTGTGTGGCTAGAACCGGACCAAACCAGACCGGTCCAGGCCGGTTCAGACCCGGTCTGGGTTGGTCAAGGTGGGTCCGGGTTTTGGTCTTTGGGTTGTGTCGATGGTTGATTGTTTAATTGTTGTTTTGACGGGTTTTAATTATGTTAAAGCATGCGGGAAATATTAGAAAACGGTTTTAGTAAAATCGAATCAAAGGCCAAAACAGCCCACTTCTGTCCGTGAGGCCCAAAACAGGCCCATGTGGGTCCGGCCCAATTCAGCCCGTGGGTCCCACCTTGGGACTCGTGTCGGTTTTTGAGTTATCGTCATTTTTATCGTGTTTTGTAATATTTAGCAAGTGGGAAATATTAATAAGTAAAATTATTTAATTAAAAGGGTTTTCATAAAATTATTATTTCTCACATGTTAGAAATTATAAGACGAGATCGTAATTTAATTTGTTATCCTTTAAGTCAAGCGGGGTTACGTAATATTTATTTATTCACATGTTAGAAGTTTTAATAAATAACATGTAATGAATATGTTGATTTTTATGTCTATGTCTATGTGATAAAGACTCTGTTTCTAGCCGGTTTGATCCAACGGGTTTGGTCAAACTAAGATCTAGTCAGCCCCGATTTGACTGATGACCCGTCGCGGGACTCGGGTCGGGGATTTGTCCTCAAGTAAGGTTGTATTTAATTATGAATTAGCCTTGGTAGATATGAGGCGATATGATATTTGATTATTATTGATATGCAAATAGTCACATGATAGGATGTTTTCCCGTGACTGTTTTATCTTATGGTTGGTGTCGTGTTGACTAAGTACCCATAGAGAATTATGAGAATATGGCGTCTTGACCATTCTAATTCTAAATGAGTAGCTTGGACCACGACATTGATAGGCCCGTACTATCTTTAACGAGCATACGGAGTTTGCCGCTTGATAGCTTTTGTGTCTCGGCTTGGTGGGTGTATATCCAAGTCGGGGCATGGTTGCCTAATCCGTTTTGGGGTTGGAACCAGCTTAAGTACTAGCCATCTCTGCTTAGGGGGTCGCCTAGTAGAGTTTCTCATAGACGGTTATGTCATGGGACGGGGAACGGAATAGCTGTTGTCGCTAGGTCTGATCAGTCTAGGACTAGGATGTTTTCCTACCTTGTGGTATGGCCTCGAGTTACAGAAGTCTTCTATCGACTGTACTAAGAACTTATGCCTGTTTGTAGAAGTATTGGTCTTTCATGTTTGATGATTCTATGAGTTTTAGAAGGTGAGATGCAAGCCGGCTAAGATTGATAGAGTTTGGATTACCGATTGTTAACTTATTCACATGATTACGTGTTGATTAGGGTTTGAGTGTATCAGGGCCATGTTACAGGGTAACCGCTGAGCCAGCATACCAGCTTCCCTACCTCGTGTTATATTTTATTATCGGATTCACATGATAACTTTCATATGATAGGTTATATGTTAGTTAATTGTTTCATAACATGAAAAGCATATCATATATGTTAAGGTTTTGTATTTGCCATATACATCTCTTTTATGTTATTCATGTTTTATTAAACTCGACCTTTCGTGGCTTGGGAGAACTCGGAGTTGACTCCCCACTGACTGTGGCTTCCGTGTTTTATTTAAAATTCGGATCTGAACAGGTGGGGTGATGCCATCCTTTGGGGTACATTGACGAGCTAGCGAGCGAAGTATTTACCTTGGACCTATATTCGGTTCTTAGATTGTATATTATTATACATTCTTTTATTTCCGTATTTATACGGGAGATATGTCTCCCGTCTTGTATATTTCTTTTGTAGAATATTATTTCCGTATTGTAATGACCCTTTTATTTTATGACACCTTCGTATATGTTTTATTATCTTTTATGTATTTAAATAATTTTTTTTCTTTCCGCCAAATTTGAGGGTGTCACAGTGTGGTGATTATAAGGCATTTTTGCTCCCGACGCACGTTTGTGTACCCTAGTATAAATAACTTGACCTTAATAAAATAATAAACTTGTGAGATAGAAGGGTAGGATGGGTAGATTAGGATTCATGTTGTAGTCTATTTGTTTATGCTAATTGTTAGGAGTAACTTAATTTGTTTTGTTTCTTATGAAGACGGTTGGACCGCGTGTAGAAGAGATCGTTGTTAAGTACCAACCAGGTCCTTCCTCATAAAGAAGACAATTGCCAAGGAGGCTATGCTTGGGTGGCTAGCCAGATTGCTAGGAGCAATATTACGCCTTATGGTGGAATATGTGTTACCTAGAAGGAGTATCCTTTACCGAAGATTTGAAGAGTTATAAGCCTAATTGAAGTGAATTCCGTCTTCATCTATGAATTCTCTCGTCCTTATAATATTATGCCTCTTCCTTCTATCTAGGTGCTTCTTTCTCCTCCAACCTATTTGCCTCTTGAAAATTTCTCTTGATAGTTCCTTCATCTTTCCATTGGTATCCTTACCTCCCTCTTGTAACATTTTTAGGGATGTCATAACCATCGGTTGGTGGTATATTATACTTAGTCGGAAGAACTTTGAATCTTGTGGAATATGAGTGTTTGTTAGAATGAACTTGTGATTTGAGGAAAATGATATAGATCTAATTTCACCCTATGGTGGTGAGAGTTTGTGCCTTGAGGAAGATGTTTCGAATATGGTACATAACCATCCTATTAAGCTAGTTTCATGTTCAGAGGATTATAAAGATTTGAGGATAAACTTAGAATGAACTCTCCTATTGGTTTTAGACTAAGAAAACTTGAAGTTGCAATATCTTTTTGAGGATCGAAATAAGCTTAATAATAGTTGTAGTTGTGGTTAGAAAGTTGAGTGATTTTTAATGTTACTTGGGAATTTGTTGTCGTTAAATGTTGGACCCTAACGGGAATAAATACTTTGTGGAATTAGGATTGATGACACAACTTGAGGAATATCGACATAAGCGAAAACCGATGTATTAAGAGTTTGGAAAGGATAAATAAATTGATTACGGTCACATTGCCCTATGGTTGGCAAAAGTTAAGTGAATCGAGTTTTGTGTGACTAATCTCTTTGAGGTTTCGAGATTCAACTTTTGATGATGAGAGGGTTCATTGTAAATAAGTTGGGGTAATGAATTTTGGAATAAATTGGATTAAAGGATTTCATAGTAAGTCCTTTAATTTGTGGTTGTTAGCGGTCTTGTTTCCTTAATTATAAATATTTTGATGGTGATTTCCAATAATAGTTTCGATGGACCTTAGAAGATTCTAATGGAATTTGAATAATTGGGAGTTGTTACTCGATGTGTCCTGCTTATGAAATATTTTGGTAGGAATAGGATGATTGAAAATGTTGAGGATATAGTGCACTCTCTTGAGGACTAGATTCTGTTGCAATTAGAAGTGACAAGTTACAATCGACATTGGAAGTTTCATAGATGGAAGATAGTATTGTGGTTCATTTTTCTTTCTTCCTTTCCTATTTCTGTTAGATTTATTCTTTCGAATATTCAGTTCCTTCTATCGAGTATCATTCTCTTAGATATATTACTATAAGCTTTAGTTGGAAATTTTAGGAATAGATAATAGAGTTATTATCCTTACTATGAAAATTTTAATTAAAAGCTTTTGGAAATGTTTGAGGATTTAAAGTATTTTACCGTCAAGGAGTGTTGAGACTTGTTATTGGAGACGTTCGATAACTAATTTTCTCATTTATTGATGCGAAAATGTATCTTTTAAAGTCTTTGACTTGGGACGTCGATGTTCTTAACAGCTGACGAGAACCTTCCGTTCCATTAATAAGACCCTATATTTTTATTACAAATATATTTTTAACAGTTGTGAAATAGACCTACATATATGTTACTTTCCTTCTTCCAAGTTTCGAGGACGAAACTTTTTAAAAGGAGGGGTGATTGTAACAACCCGAAAAGTACCCAATTTTTTCTAGTAAAAATATTTACTAACACTTTTCAGTAGAACTTAAGTTTTTAAAATAGGAATTTTTGTTCCGAGTCTTATTTTGAAATTCCGCGTTCGTATTTGGAATTTTTGAGAGATTTCATGAAAAGACCGTTTTTAGTCATCTTTGACTTTTCTTGACTTTTAAGTCGTCTTTGACTTTTCTTGACTTTTGAAAAAGTCGTCATTGACTTTTCTTGACTTTTAAGTCGTCCTAAACTTTTCTTGACTTTTTAGTCATCTTTGACTTTTCTCGACTTTTAAGTCGACTTTGACTTTCGTTGAATTTTCCCGACTCGCCTTATAAGTTTGAAGACCGAAATTTTATTTAAAAAAATAATATTTTTTATTTATTTTTATTTAGATTTATTAGAATTTATGATAATTTAATAAAATTATTTTGAATTTGTTCGGAATTTATAATAAGGTTTTACGGTTTAAACTCGGGAATCATTTAACTATTCCCGACTCATCGTAAATCCCGAAACAAACCCGAAACTCGACTTTGGCATGAGTCACACGCCCATGTCATCGTTTTCCACTCACAATTAGATATTTTAATTGTTTTGATTAAACTAATAATAATATCTAGATATTTATTAGCTCTATCGATCAGTTAACGAAAATTACGCAAATCGTTTACAAAACTGACCCGATTCTTCTCATTTCACACGGCACTCTTCCCTCTCTTAGACCATGATATTTTCATTTTTTTTGATTACAATAACATAATATCTTGATATTTAATTTAATTAACTTAATATTTAATCAATTACCGTAATATAATTATTTAACGCGAGTCAATTACGTAACAACAATTTCAAAACCCGACATCCATTTTTCCCTATATTTACACGGCTCCCTCACCCCACTTTACTCACTAACAACTTTTCATTTTACAACAAATCAACTTAAGATCAAATTGATCGTTCTTCATCGTTCTTGAACGTTCTTCGTCGTTCTTCATTTGTTCTTCGTCGTTCTTGAGCAAAATCATCATAAAACCTTCATTTCTTAATTAAATCCGTCCTAACTTATATTTCTAGAATCTCCTCTTCGCTCTCCATCTTCTAGTACGGTTTATTTTCAATTCCGTCAAAATCGTTTTCAACATTTAATTATGGAAAATTAAGTTTAAGTTCTAATAATGTTTTTTCTTGTCATTTCTTATAAGGGGAAGATTTTGAAGACGAGTTTGGTGACTCGTATATTTTGGGTGAAGATTAGTAGACGGGTTTCTTTACTTCTTATTTTGGTGCTACTTGATTTTGCTAGCTAGGTAACGATTCCGAGTTACTCGACGAATATATGTTACATAGCTTTTGTTTCTTTTGTTTTTGGTTCATACTTTTAGTTTTTGTTCATGTTGTTGTTATTTATGGATTTTTGGTAGTATCATGATAAGTAGTTGTTTTTATCATGTTGTATGAATTTATAATAAGTTTAGTGTTCTTGACATATTTTTATGATTTGTCATAATCATGATTTTTGTATGATGATGGTTGAATTGGATGTTTAAAAATGGATGTTGTTAATTAAAAACATGTTAGAATTTATTTGGAAATGGGTGTTGTTTGAACCGTGAGGAGTGGCTGGAAAACCGGACCCAAACCAGCCGGTTCAGGCCGGTTCAGGCCCGGTCCAGACCGGTCTGGGTTGGTCCATGGTGGGTCCGGGTTTTGGTCTTTGGGTTGTGTCGATACTTGGTTGTTTTATTGTTGTTTTGACGGGTTTTAATTATGTTAAAGCATGCGGGAAATATTAGAAAACGGTTTTTAGTAAAGTCGATAAAAATAGCCAAAACAGCCAAAATCAGCCGTGGGCCCAGTCCAGGCCCATGTTAGGCCCGGCCCAAAATCAGCCGTGGGTCCCACTTTGGGACTTGTGACGGTTTTTGAGTTAAATGTTAATTTATCATGTTTTGTAATAGTTGCACAAAGTGGGAAATTTTAATAAGTAAATTATTTAATTAAAAGTATTTTCATCAAAATTCATTATTTCTCACATGTTAGAAATTATAATACGAGATCGTAGTTTAAATTGATATCCTTTAAGTCAAAACGGGTTTTTGGTATGATATAATAATTCACATGTTAGAAGTTTTAATAAAATAACATGTAATGAATATGATGATTTTTATGATCAAGTCTATGTGGTAAAGACTCTGTTTCTAGCCGGTTTGACCAAACGGGTTTGGTCAAACTAAGATCTAGTCAGCCCCGTTTTGACTGATGACCCGTCGCGGGACTCGGGTCGGGGATTTGTCTTCAAGTAAGGTTTTATATAATTATTGAATTAGCCTTAGTAGTTATGAGGCGATATGATATTTGAATATGATTTATATGCAATTAGTCACATGATAGGATGTTTTTCCCGTGACTGTTTGATTATATGGTTGGTGTCGTGTTGACTAAGTACCCATAGAGAATTATGAGTATATGGCGTCTTGACCATTCTAATTCTAAATGAGTATCTTGGACCATGACATCGATAGGCCGTACTATCTTTAACGAGTATATGTTCACCACTGATAGCGTTTGTGTCACTGGCCTGGGCCTTTTGATACCAAGCCGGGGGCATGGCATCCTAAGAGTTTCCACTTTGGGGAAGGGAGCCAGCTTAAGTACTAGCCATCTCTGCTTAGGGGGTCGCCTAGCAGAGTTTCTCATGTACGGTTATGTAATGAGACAGGGAATGGGTTAGCTGTTGTCGCTAGGTCTGATCAGTCTAGGGCTAGGATGTTTTCCTACCTTGTGGTATTAGACTCGAGTTATTACAGATGACTATTGGCCGTCCTAGGAACTTATGCCTGTTTATAGAAGTATTGGTCTTTCATGTTTGATGATTCTATGAGTTTTAGAAGTGAGATGCAAGCCGGCTAAGATTGATAGAGTTTGGATTCCCGATTGTTAACTGATTCACATGATTACGTGTTGATTAGGGTTTGAGTGTATCATGGCCATGTTAACGGTAACCTCTGCGCTAGCATACCAGCTTCCCTACCTCGTGTTATAGATTATTATCAGATTTCACATGATAGCTTTCATATGATAGGTTATATGTTAGTTAATTGTTTCATAACATGAAAAGCATATCGTATATGTTAAGTTTTGTATTTTCCATATACATTGCTTTTATGTTATTCATGTTTAATTAAACTCGACATTTCGTGGCTGGGAGAACTCGGAGTTACTCCCCACTGACTGTGGCTTCCGTGTTTATATTTAATGCGGTTGGCAGGTTTGTGATGCATACTTGGGTACATTGACGAGCTAGCGAGCGAAGTATTTACCTTGGACCTATATTCGGTTCTTAGATTGTATATATTATACACTCTTTTATTTATGTATTTATACGGGAGATATGTCTCCCGTTTCAGATATTTCTTTATGTATAATATTATTTTCTTTTTGTTATGAACCTTTTTCGTTAAGACACCTTCATTATGATGAATATATTTAATGCTAGGTTCCGGTTTTAAAATTTACCGATTTTCACTAAAGTGAACCTATTAAAAACGTATTCTCATCTTTTATTTATTTAAATTACTTGTTTATCTTTCCGCAAATTTGAGGGTGTCACAAGTGATTTCCCAAACACTCTTCACGGAAGGCAGTGACAGTACATCATTCCCAATGATTAATATGTCTCTTACATACAAGACATGGAAGACAATTTACTCCCACTAATCTTCATGTCCAAACATGATGATTTTAACTCCCACTAATCTTCATGTCCATACATGATAGATCTAGCTCCCACTTAATTTCATTTATAAACATGGCTCTTCGACAACTCGAGAAAACCATTCTCTTTTATCATGAAACGATCATTACAACCTCTTAAGCTCTCTCTTAGGATCACACATTTGATCTCTCAAGCTTTGTATGATATTATATGTTTGTGTCCCATACACACTCCTTTTCTAAATACCCATTCAGAAAAGTGCTTTTCAACAACTACTTGTTATACATATACTTTCAATGAGGTGTAGTAACGATAACTTGCATCTTAAAGATGGTTATATTTCAACTTAAATATGTAGAGACATCTTTATGTCCATTTATGCAATTCCTCTAGAGAGGTCCAAACTTCTCCTAGTAAATTTATTTATATGCATAGATTCCATCTTGGATTCTTAAGGCTCTTATACAACAAATTCGAATTGGAAATTATAGACGCCAATTATAGACGACTTGAGAACATTTTCTCGTATCTGCCTATCCAAAATTAGTTTTCTCCCACTCTATCCTTTTTAAAATACACATATTTTCTTGAACGATAGCACCATGAGTCACAAACAGCTTTGTTCTCTAGGTTTAAGGGGTAAAATGCTCGTATTAACTTTGAGCGATCTATAGTAGACTTATTTGTTTAGACTTTGTATTCTAGCTTCTCAATAGACTTGTTCTATCTAAGCTAAATACTTGGATTTTCATCCATGTCTTGGACATATTTAGGGTTCTTATCCCTTCCATAACTTGTATGGAGTCATATTGGCATTATAAGATCTTATCTTAGGGCTTATATGGATTGTAAATCTCCAAATGTGAGCTTATTAACTGTATTTGACTATTCAATTGATCTTCCTTATTTCAAATAAGTTGTGATGTTTAGTTACACTCCCAAATTGAGAATCCAATTCATAACTTTGGTGATCTATAATGATCCAATCATTATATCTCTTATATGATCAATTAGTCATAATACTTTATGTTTACGATATTAATTTTGTATAATGGAAAGTTTTAAGAACATAAACTTCCATAAATATAATGATTTGGGTTGAAAATCAAGTCATCATTATAAAGTACAACAATTGTGTTTCAAAATGGAAATAAAACCATTTCCCATGTCTTATACGGAAATCAAAAGGTTCCAAAACGACATTCAAAATACAACAATAACTAGGAAGACAAATAGCAAAGTAACGCATAGTCAATCCATAGGTCTCCTTTATGTGGTCAGTTGTAACACCCGCAAATGTACCCTAATTTTATAGTAAAAATATTATACGGATACTTTTCAGCGAAATTTAGTTTTAGTCTAGAATTTAATTTTTCGTGTCTATTTTAGAAAATCCGAGTTTGTTTTCGGACTTTACGCGAGTTTTCGAGTAAGTTACGTCTTAAGACGCTTATGGGCTTTTTCCCATGTTTTTCCCACTTACTCTCTCATACTCCCTCAATTCCTAACTCCCTCATTTTCCACTTCTTCTTCTTCATCAAGTAACCACCAAAAACCTAAGTTCCATACTTGCTCAATCTCAAAATCGTCACTACTCCTTCGTTAATTGCTCAAATCCGCTAATTTCCGTCTTAATCTTTCCCACTCATCGTCCTCTATCTTAATTGGTAATAAAATTACCGTCTTTCTCACTTTTCAATTTATCCGTCTTTCTCAAAGGTGAATTATATTAATCTTTTGTCGTCTAATTGTAGGTGGAGACCTTCTAGACCCCGACAAAGATTACTATCTAGTGGAGGAAGACTTAGAAATCGATTAAAAACGCATAAAGGCAACGGTGAAGGGTTACTCGATATCTTTACGTGTTTTAATGTGTTTTCTATGTTAGTAATCGTATTTAGAATAGGATTAGTAATCATAGGAATTGTGTTGTTGATGATGTTTGTTGTTAGTTGATAATTGATAATGAGAATTGATGATTTATGATGTTAGTTGATGTTGGTTGTATGAGGTTTGGGTTGAAGAAAGTGATTTTCGTGTATAATATGCCCCAGCCGACCGACCGGCAGCCGGTCAGCCGACCGGCTGGGGAGTGCCTGTATATTGTTTGTGTTACGTAATAAATTTTGGTGTTATATAGGTCTCAGCCGGTCGACCGGCAGCCGGTCAGCCGACCGGCTGAGACATATGCCATTTTAACTTCATTTTCTCATACGACTTTGGTCATAGCCGGGTAGCCGGCAGCCGGTCCCATTGACCGGCTGGGACACGCTCCTCATTCAATTATTTTCCAATGTTATATAGGTGCCAGGCGGGTAGCCGGCAGCCGGCCCCCTTGACCGGCTGGCACCCGCTGCCTATTCTTTTGAAAGTCTTACTTACGTTTTCATTTATAATCTTTCCCATGGTCCGTTTATCGTATAAATTTACGTAATGACTTTAAATATTAATGTTTTGAATATATGATATTCCATTCGCTTGTATCGCATGCTTTGTGACGGTTTTTCATATATCCCACTTTGAGTCGGTTTTACACATGTTATGGTTTGAGCACTATTTTTTATGTGCTTTGTACTCTCATATCCCTGGCTACCTCCACGTTCATAAGGCTGGAATGTCGGAACGAGGAGTGTATCCTTACTGCTTAATTGCATGTGTTAGTGGGCATATGACGACGTTGTTGGGAGGCGAGCGCTTTGCGTTGATCGACCCGGCCGTCAAATGTTGTATACTTGCGAGGTGGTGTCATTGCATGTAGCGTACCGCTTGTATGATGCTTGTGCTCTTTTCCGCCTCTTTCGTGAAGGTTGACTGAATTTTGGGTACTCTGCTTCTATGTATGACCGAGTCTTGGATGCGAAATGTCATCGCATGTCGAATCGGAAAATGTGATTCCGAGAGTCTGGCCAGATTTAGACTAGGACCGTATTATGATCGTCGTTCTACCAGGAGGAAATTAGTCTACATATACGAAATGTATTGAATCGTGTATGCGTTCAGGGAAATGCTTATCCCGTCGATGCGATTTTAATCATACAGTTTGTACACGGTGCTAGTGCATGTCATTTACCGTGAGAGATGTTGTCAACGTATTCGTACGTTTGGATGGATGATTATTTGATTGATTATTTGTGATCGTTGGATGACTTGGCATGGTTTGTTTGTCGAGTCTCAATCTTATCAAACTTATGCCGCTAACGGTGAGATGCAAGCCCTAGTGAGTGTATGGTTGCCTAAGAGTGTCTTCCCCGAGTCTATTTATAATCTGATGCGTACAGTTCATATGTCGAGTTCTATCTTATCAAGTGTATGCCACTAACGGTGAGATGTAAGCCCTAGTGAGTGTATAGTTGCCTAAGGGTGTCTTCCCCGAGTTTGTCTATAAACCGATGATTACGGTTTTGTACTTCATACGCCTATGACTTTATATGTTGAAATGCCTATTTATCCTTCTCGTAATTCACATGTATAATTATATATGTATGCTTCTATTTATGTATTTCCTTTTAAGTATGTTTATTGTGATATCGCTGGGCTAGGTAGCACCAAAACGGACACGGACACGGACACGGACACGGACACGGACACGGACACGACACTGACACGTGATACAGCATCTCGTGAAATTTAGGACACGGGACACGGCATCTAAATTTAATAAAATATATTTTTTATAGTTATAAATAACATTCAATTTTATTTTTGTATTAGTATTTGATATTAAATGTATAAAATTGAGTGTAAAACTTGACTTTAACTATACTTTATTCTCATTTCCCACCTTAACTCATCTTCTAATCAATTTTTCCACCCAAACTCATCTTCTAATCAACCTCTTCTAGTCTTGCAATCTCACATTCCTTTGTTTATAGGTGTCCGTGTGTCCGTGTGTCCGCCACGGGACGGCTGGTTAGGAGAAGTGTCCATGCTACCTAGGCTGGGAGAACCCGGAGTTACTCCCCACTGACTGTGGCGTTCATATTTTTCATGGATGAACATGTTGCTTGCTTGGATGGCTTTTTGCTTGTGGTATTTTGGGTTCGGGTGCGAGTTAGCGGGCGTTAGCCTGGATGAATCACCTCTAGACGTTGTTTAGCTAGTTTGCTAATAACTTTGATATTGGATAACATTTTGAGAGACTTCGTCTCTTTGTAGTATATTCTATTTTAGTTTGTAATTATTGACATTCCTCGTACTTTTCTAATTGCATGTAAAAAGGTTTTTAAAATACCGTATCTTCCGCTATATAAATCACATGCTTGTTATGATTTATTTCCGCATTCGCGAGGGTTGTCACATCACTACCTTAGCTCCCTCATCTTGGAGATCCCCTTTAGCTTGCTTTGCCTGGTCTTTCTTCTCATGCCCTTAATCTAATTAGGAGGATGAGAACTACAACTTGTATCAAAATACCAAAATTGAGATTAATATCAATAACATAAACATCCGGGAGAACTATGATCTACTAGAAGAACTCGTCCAGTCTTAATATCTCCCAAATATCTGGGGCAATTACGTTTCCAATGGCCTATACCATTACAATAATGGCACTTGTTGTTGGAGGCGACACCCTTCTTTGACTTAGAAGAACTACTCCCAATAGCCTTTCTTTGTCCTTAGAAGGTGTGGGCTTGTTCCCTTTGTGTCCACTTTTCTTGAACTTCCCTTTGCATTTGTCATTGATGTTCAAAACATCTTCGCTAGTGCTAGCATGATATCCCATTTCACGCTAGGTTTGCAAAAGCATTTTGTGGAACTCATGCAGAGACGCAATGACGTTTTGCATGTTGAAGTTCACCCTAAAATTGACAAACCCTTTGATTCGATTTAGGGAGTGGAGTACACGGTCAATCACAAGTTGCTCGGGAATCGCTATTCCTTTCTCCTTGAATACCTCGACATGCTCAATCATTTTGAGCACGTGGGGGTTAAAATTTTGAACATCCTTCATTTTAAGGTCGAAAAAATGAGATGCGGTTTCATATTGAACGATCCTAGGAACTTGTGAAAACATGGTCACGTGTTTAGAGTAGATCTCATATGTGGAATTCATCTTTATGGCATTCCGTTGAAGCTTGACATCCTTAGAGAAGACCAAGACATTCTTGATCTCGACCGACTCCTTTTGGTTAGGTCTCATAGGCCTCCCTTATGGCATTAGTTAACCTCGCATTAGGAGTAGTGGGATAAGCCTCGGTGAGGTAACGATGATTACCATCACCTTCGGTGGCTAGGCGAACTTGCCCTTTCCAATCCGCGAAATTAGAACAATTCTTTTCGAGTTTTCATTGATCCATAAAGGATCTAAGTCAAGACACGGTGGTGAGAGTAGAGTAGGTGGGGGAGGTGGGACGATGGATTCCATTGCGAATAAACAAGTTTTGACTACAAAATTGGAGATGAAGTAAATGTTAACATTTATCGTTTTAAATACTTGTAAACATTTTAAACAAGTTAAGCATTTATATATTGACCTATATCCAGTTATACAAATGATTCCAAGACCCAAATTCTATATTAACCCGGGTTTATGTGAGCCACGGACTCCACGACCTTTATCAATATTATTTGGTGGGTTTACTCTTTAACCGATTCTACAATTAAAAAATTCTTGGTCGATGAAATACATATATTATCATCTTCAGCCCGGAACACATGGGCCACGGACCCTAATCTTTCCGTTGAGAACAATCAAATTTTGATGTAATAACAATTTATTACCTCACTTAGCCAACGTAAAAAGGAAGCACCTCGGTGAGCCGAGCCTACCACCTAATAATGAAATTGAGATTCCCGAGTTTTACTATTTGTTAAGGCTAAGTCTCAATTAACAAAATAGAGGTCATGTCAATTTATTATTTATCTCCTTTAAATGATCTAAATTGGTGATCTATCGATAATTATAATTGACGTGGTCAATTACTCGATAAAATGCATGTGTTGTTTATATGGCGATTTGGCATGCATGTAACATATAAAAAAAATGAAAGCAATAAAATAAATTCCTAGTATGGTCTTCCTATAAATAGAAAAATCAAATAATCTATTTAAAAATTCGGAAACCAACTCCTTTGTTCCCTTGAACTTCATGTGCATGCCTCCTAAGGACATCGTCTTTTTCGGAACGCCTTTCCGAATGGCTCCGTCTTTAGGAAACTCCGGAATTACAAATAATTACAAAATGTATAATAAAATTAGAAGACTTTCTTATTATACATATGTAAAAAAATAATCAAATATTACAATAAAGTGATACGAGATCACAAAATATTACCACCGAATCAATATTCCCTTACATTACGGGTAATATCGATTAAAAACTAAGGTCATACTAAGACATCTTACATAATTCAAAATTACATAAATAAAAAATGACATTCATCCATTCAAAATTAAGTATAATTATATGTAATACACATGCAATATAATGTACCAAATCGCCCTAATAAAATTTATATCGTATATAACCCGGTTTTATGGAAATGCGTGATAATAACCAATTAAAATCACAAATCAATACTTAAATCAAAGACCAAGTTAATTATACTAACTGTTTTAGGACTCAAAAATTAGTCTTCACTAACTCTTTAAAAATAATTTAAGTCGGTTTTGCATCATTACTCATTCTTAACCCTTATTAATATAACAATTATGTAATAATTCCAAATTCAATTACAATAATTCATAAATTTTAAAATAAAAATTTTGAACATTCTGGAACATTTCCAGGACCTTCAATATGTCAAAATTTTAGTCAAAAAATTTTTGAATCATTTTAGAGAAAAATATAGTTGCAATTAATCGCGTTTATCAAATAAAATACTTAAAACACGCGAAAAATAATCTAATTAATTTTATACTTGTACATCTGATATTTATAATATATATGCAACAAATGATAATATTCTCATGCCCAAAAATTTGTTTTAGCTATTATTTGCTAAAATAATCACTATTTATGACCTTTTAACCATTAAAAATCATAAGTCATGCAAACTAAATCATATGTACCTCAATATTACATAAATTAGGTAAAATATTCATGTGATATCATACTAAAATTTCATGTCAAATTCAAAGTTTAACTATTTTTAGTCATAAAAAGTTCATTTTACTCATTAAAATGTGTTTATTTAACTAAAAATGTTTAAATAAAGCAATAATCTTCCATAAATCAATCAAAATGACCTAAACCCATTTTAATACCATAAGGTATATCATGCATAAAAATTTCGTGACTTTGTCAAATGAAACACAAAATTTCTAGGTTTATTTAGTTACTTTTAACTCGTAAAAACTATTAAACGATTTGCATGCAACATCCATATGCTCTGATACCAATTGAAAGGTTCATTAACCTACTCTTAAGAATCTTATTAAGATCAACTAATTAACCATTTAATTGGTTCCGTAGATCTAGTGCATGCAAACAAAATAAGACAAAGGTAGTATATTTTTCTAGAACAATATAAGAGTACCCTTATAAGAGTACCCTTAATTAGTTCCCTTAATCACTCAAATATAGTTTTTACTAGAAAAATATAAGAGTACCCTCATATATTACTAATAACACTATTACTACACTAGTAATCTTATTAGTAATTATAAGAACAAAATTATATGAAACTTATTAAGTTTCTTAGTGTATATTCTTTCTAGTGAGAAGTTGTAGTATATTTTTCAATAAGATTCAATAAAGTAAACAAGAGGAAAACATCCTCTTATTCACTCACCAAAATCGGCACCACCATGGGGAAGGGTGGTTGCCTTTTGCTTTTTGCCTTATCAAAGCTATTAGGGTGGGCTATAGGTATTAGGTACTAATCATGATGCCCAATCCTGATTAGATCAAAATTAAAGCCTAACCCTACCCTATACTAAGCAAAACCAGTTTCATGATGTAAAATGGAGTGCGTTTTATATTTGTGATTTTGTCATTTGTCACATATGTGACATGTGACATGTGATTTGGCTTATAAATATGCATTTAACTAATTTAAATGCAATTTCATAACAAATAAATTAAACTTAACATTTTAAGTAATAATTTATAATCACATGTATATAAAATGGGTCATCTCATATTTGGTTAATATAATCTACAACTAATTGTAATAATAATCAACCAATCATGCTTATCTCAAATATTTCATAAACATTAAGCATTCTTAGTAATATAACAATTAAATTACTAAAATGTATCTTATTTAATCATATTATAATAACATATAATTCTCACTTATAATTTAAACTTTGTTCAATTTAAGGGATTAATTAATCTGTATCACTATACAATTAATTAACTTTCATGGTTAGGGAATCGTCCTTTAGGTGTGACCTCAAGGGATCAACTGATCACCACCGTCATACGACAGTAACGTCAAACTCTAGTAAGCCAATCGTTACCGATTAATGTTGACCAGTTGACTATAATATTCATCATCCCTTTGTATTCTTATTATTGAGATTTAATTAAGTGATCGGACTATTGTTAAGGACACTTACTCCAACACCTATGAGCTATTACAATAGGCCGGACCCTAATCGGGCTTGCTCGGCTATCAATTATGGAGTCATTGCTCCCAAAACCTTTGAGATTCGACACCATGTCATCTCCTTCATTCAGCAAGATATTTTCCATAGGTTGAATAATGAAGATTTTAATGAGCATTTGGTGGGTTTCAAGGAAAAATTGGGCACAATCAAAAGAAATGGAATCACCGAAGATCAAATATTACTCATGCTATTCCTAATTTCCTTGAAAGACAATGCTAAGAAATGGTTGAATTCTCATGAACCGGGTTCTTTCACCACATGGGCTAGCCTTTCAAAGGCTTTCATCAATAAATTCTACCCTCCTTCCAAGACCGCAAGGATAAGGCATGAAATTCAAACATTCAAGCAAAAAGAAGTTGAGAGTTTAAGTGAAGTTTGGGAGCGGTTTAGGGCTCTCCTCACTTCTTGCCCACATCATGGTATACCAAAGTGGATGCAACCCAAACCTTCTTCCAAACACTTGCGCAAAGGTTTAGAGACATGATAGTGGCAACTTCTGGCGGTAATTTTGACAAGATGAACAATGCCGAGATCTCGGAGATGATTCAAAACATTTCTGAAATGGAGAGTAGCTATGCCTCAAGGGAGAGTGAGGGTAAGAGTGAAGGGCTTAGTAGGCTTGAGTTGGAGACAAAACTCAAGTTGGATGAGCTATCAAAGAAGTTTGATAATTTGGGGTTGGAGAGAGGCAAGGGACTTATTCATCATATCCAAGGGGAGAGACCTAGTCATGCTAGAGTCTAATATCTTGAGGAACCAAGGTCTCCTCCAAGAACCTGCTCTCAACAACCCATTTGTGACACATGTGGTGGTGTTGGCCACACATATGACTTGTGCCCTTCTTTTCAAAAAGATGACCATTTTCAACAAGCTTGTTATTCCTTGCAAGAACAACCAAGGTACTCATATCAACACCATGAAACATTCTACCGGGCATTTCCCAATCAAGACCTGAGGCTTTCTTATGAGGGTCAACCCTTGGACCCCAAATACCAAGCCCCACAATACTATTGTAATATGATTAAATAAGATTCATTTTAGTAATTTAATTGTTATATTACTAAGAATGCATTATGTTTATGAAACATTTGAGATAAGCAAAATTGGTTGATTATAATTACAAATTGTTGTGGATTATATTAACTAAATATGAGATGACCCATTTTATTTACATGTAATTATAAAATGTGACTTAAAATGTTAAGTCTAATTTATTTGTTATGAAATTGCATTTAAATTAGTTAAATGTACATTTATAAGCTAAATTACATGTTACATGTCACATATGTGACAAATGACAAAATATAAAAATAAAATGGACACCCACATTACAAGGATGCACCGGTTTTGTAGTGTATTTTAGGGTGATTAGTTTTTGTGTATTATTCTAATTGAGAATTAGACACCATCATACACTAGAATATTACCAACACTCAACCTTATGCATTGTTAAGAACAAAATGAAAGGGACAACACCCACCCATGTGATGTGGGTGTGGCCGGTCCATGTGATCAAGACAAAGAGGACAAGTTTCCTCTTATATAACTCACATCATTATATTTCATTTTACATGCAATCTCCACTTATCTCTAATTTACTTTCTTACTCTAAAACTTAAGAAGTTTTCACTAAAATTCTTAGTTCATATTCTCTAATAATATACTAGTGTAGTATTAAGAGTTATTAGATAATTTTAAAGGGTTGCTACATTTTATACTAGTGTAGTAATATTTAAAAGATTAAGGGTTGTCTTGGTGCTACTAATAGGAGTGTTCTTATACTAAGAACTTGGAGTTAATCCTCATATTCATAGCTCAAGAACAATATTTGAAAGGAGTTCAAATATTGTGCCCATTTCCATATAAGCAATGTAAGAAATTGTTCTTTACTTATTCTTTTATTATGCATGCATAAGATCTAAATTGTGACACCCTCAAATTTGCGGAAAGAAAAAAAAATAATTTAACTAAATAAAAGATGAGAATACATAACGAAGGTGTCATAAATAAAAAGGGTTCATAACAAAAAAAAAATAATATTATACATAAGAATTATACAAGACGGGAGACATATTTCCCGTATAAATACAGAAATAAAAGAGTGTATAGTAATATACAATCTAAGAACCGAATATAGGTCCAAGGTAAATACTTCGCTCGCTAGCTCGTCAATGTACCCAAATATGCATCACCACCTGTTCGACCGCATTAAATATAAACACGGAAGCCACAGTCAGTGGGGAGTAACTCCGAGTTCTCCCAGCCACGAAATGTCGAGTTTAATAAAACATGAATAACATAAAAGCAATGTATATGGAAAATACAAAACCTTAACATATATGATATGCTTTTCATGTTATGAAACAATTAACTAACATATAACCTATCATATGAAAGCTATCATGTGAATCCGATAATAAAATATAACACGAGTTAGGGAAGCTGGTATGCTGGCTCAGCGGTTACCATGTAACATGGCCCTGATACACTCAAACCCTAATCAACACGTAATCATGTGAATCAGTTAACAATCGGGAATCCAAACTCTATCAATCTTAGCCTGCTTGCATCTCACCTTCTAAAACTCATAGAATCATACAAACATGAAAGACAAATACTTCTACAAACAGGCATAAGTTCTTAGTCCAGTCAATAGTCGACTTCTGTAACTCGAGGCTATACCACAAGGTAGGAAAACATCCTAGTCCTAGACTGATCAGACCTAGCGACAACAGCTATTCCATTCCCCGTCCCATGACATAACCGTATATGAGAAACTCTACTAGGCGACCCCCTAAGCAGAGATGGCTAGTACTTAAGCTGGCTCCATTCCCAAAGTGAAATAGGCAGCCATGCCCCGACTTGGATATAAACCCACCAAGCCGGAACACAAAAGCTATTAACCATGAACTATATACTCGTTAAAGATAGTACGGCCTATCAATGTCATGGTCCAAGCTACTCATTTAGAATTAGAATGGTCAAGACGCCATATACTCATAATTCTCTATGGGTACTTAGTCAACACGACATATAACATACAATCAAACAGTCACGGAAACAACTTCCTATCATGTGACTAATTGCATATAAATCATATTCAAATAACATATCGCCTCATCTACTAAGGCTAATTCATTAATTAAATACAACCTTACTTGAAGACAAATCCCCGACCCGAGTCCCGCGACGGGTCATCAGTCAAAACGGGGCTGACTAGATCTTAGTTTGACCAAACCCGTTTGGTCAAACCGGCTAGAAACAGAGTCTTTACCACATAGACTTGAACACAAAATCAACATATTCATTACATGTTATTTTATTAAAACTTCTAACATGTGAATTATTAAATCTTACGAAAACCCGTTTGACTTAAAGGATAACAAATTTAACTATAATCTCGTATTATAATTTCTAACATGTGAGAAATAATAATTTTATGAAAAACCTTTTTAATTAAATATTTTACTTATTAACATTTCCCACTTGCTAAATATTACAAAACACGATAAAATAGCAATAACTCAAAAACCGTCACAAGTCCAACAAGGTGACTCATGGGCTGATTTGGGCCGGACCTAACACGGGCCTGGACTGGGCCCACGGGCCTGGTTTGGGTTGTTTTGACTTTTTGATCGACTTTACTAAAAACCGTTTCTTAATATTTCCCGCATGCTTAACATATTTAAAACCCGTCAAAACAACAACAAAACAAACAAGTATCGACACAACTCCCAAGCCAACTCACGGACCACCATGTACAACTCGCGACCCGCCTGAACCCGCCTGAACCGGCCTGAACCGGCCTGGTTTGGGCTGGGTTACACGGCCCCTTACACGGTTTCAACAACAAACAACACCAAATTAATTCCAACATGTTTTAATTATCAAACAACCATTTTAACAACCATCCATACAAAACTCATGATTTTGAACAAATCATAAAAATATGTCAAGAACACTAACATATTAAAAATACCATACAACATGAAAATCATAACCACTTATCATGTTACTAGTAAAAATCCATAAATCGTAATAACATGAACAAAACGAAAGATGAACCAAAAACAAAAGAAACAAAAGCTATGTAACATTAAATCGTCGAGTAACTCGGAATCGTTACCTTAACTAGCAAAACCAATTAGCACCAAAAAAATAAGAAGTATAAACCCGTCTACTAATCTTCACCCAAAATATACGAGTCTCCAAACTCGTCTTCAAAATCTTCCCTATAAGAAATGACAAGAAAAACATTATTAGAATTAAAAACTTGATTTTCCATAATTAAAGTGTTGAAAACGATTTTGCCGGAATTGAAAATAAACCGTACTTGAAGATGGAGAGCGAAAAGGAGATCTAGAAATCTAAGTTAGGACGGATTTGAACAAGTAACGAATGTTTTGTGACGATTTTGCTCAAGAACGATGAAGAACGCTCAAGAACACCAAGAACGATTTTGATTTTATTAAAGAAAGTGTTAATTAGATCTTAATTTGATTTATTGTAAAATGAAAAGTTGTTAGTGAGTAATGTGGTGAGTGAGCCGTGTAATATAGAGGAAAATAACGAGTCGGGTTTTGAAATTGTTGTTACGGAATTGACTCGTTTTAAATAAATATATTACGGTAATTGATTAAATATTAAGTTAATTAAATCAATTATCAAGATATTATGTTATTGTAATCAAAATAAATGAAAATATCAAGGCCTAAGAGAGGGTGATAGTGCCGTGTGAAATGGTGATAGTCGGGTCTGTTTTGTAAACGATTTGCGTAATTTCCGTTGACGGATCGATAAAGTAACAAATATCTTAGATATTTGTATTAGTTTAATCGAAACAATCAAAAGATCTAATTGTGAGTGGAAAAAGATGACATGGGCGTGTGACTCATGCCAAAGTCGGGTTTCGGGTTTGTTTCGGGATTTACGATGACTCTGGAATAGTTAAATGATGTTCGGGATTAAACCTTAAAAGTTATTCTTTAAATTCCGAATAAATTCAAAATAATTATATTAAATTATGATAAATCTAAATAAATCTTAATAAAAATAAATTAAAAATATTATTTTTTTAAATAAAATTTCGGTCTTCAAACTTACAAGGCGAGTCGGAAAAAAGTCAACGAAAGTCAAAGTTGACTGAAAAACGGGATTCTCATGGAATCTCTCAAAAATTCCAAATACGAACTCGGAATTTCAAAATACGACTCGTAACAATAAATTCTATTTTAAAACTCAAGTTTTGCTTAAAAGTACTCGTAAGATATTTTACTAGAAAAATTGGGTACTTTTCGGGTTGTTACAATCACCCCTCCTTTTAAAAAGTTTCGTCCTCGAAACTTAGAAGAAGGAAAGTAACATATATGTAGGTCTATTTCAAACTGTTAAAAATATACTTGTAATAAAAATATAGGGTCTTATCAATGGGGCGGAAGATTCTCGTCTGCAGTCAAGAATCTCATCGTCCAACTCAAAGACTTTAAAAGATACATTTTCGCATCAATAAATGGGCAAACTAGTTATCGAACGTCTCCAATAACAAGTCTCAAGACTCATTGACGGTAAAATACTTGAAATCATAAACCATTTCCAAAAGCTTTTAGTTCAAAAATTTCGTAGTAAAAGTAATTACTCTATTATCTACGCCTAAAATTTCTAACTAAAGCTTATAGTAAACTATCTAAGAGAAATGATAATCGATAGAAGGAACGAAATATGCGGAAGAATTTATCGAATAGAAATAGGAAAGAAAGAAAGAGATTTACCTCAAGCAAAGAGCTCGGGATATTTAGCTAACATTTTAGCTTCGGGTTCCTAAGTTTCTGATTCGACGTTTCCACAACGCCAAAGGATACGAACCAAGGGCACCACTTTGTTTCGAAGTTGTTTGTTAGCCCTTTCAAGTATACGAATCGGCCTTTCTTCCAAAGCCAAATTAGGTTCCAAGTCCAACACTTCTTCTTGAATAATATGACTCGGATCACTGATATACTTCTTCAATTGCGAAACATGGAACACATCATGAACTTTACTCAAGTTCAGAGGTAATTCCAAACGATAAGCAACGGGACCAACTCTTTTAAGCACGCGAAACGGTCCAATATATTTAGGACTCAACTTTCCTTTCACTCCAAACCGTTTCACCCCTTTCATTGGTGACACTTTAAGGAATACCCGATCATCAACATCAAATTCAAGTGGTCGACGACGAACATCGGCATAGGATTTTTGTCTACCTTGAGCGGCTTTCATTCGCTCTCGAATGACTTGAACTTGATCAATCGTTTCTGTAACTATGTCGGGACTCAACATATGATCATCCTGAACTTGATCCCAACAAACCGGACTACGACACTTCCTACCGTATAAAGCCTCGTATGGTGACATCTTGATAGAAGCATGATAACTGTTGTTATAAGAAAATTCCACCAGAGGTAAACACTTCTCCCAAGAAACGTGAAAGTCTAAAGCACAAGCCCGCAGAAGATCTTCCAAAGTTTGGATCGTTCTCTCAGTTTGACCATCAGTAGCAGCATGAAATGCTGTGCTCATCAACAACTTACTACCCATGGCTTCTTGTAAAGCTGTCCAGAATCGGGAACCAAATCTCGGATCACGATCTGAAACTATATCTTTAGGAACTCCATGGTAGCGTACTATCTCTCTCACATAGGCATCAGCTAAGACATCTATCCTCGAAGTTTCTCTGATAGGTATGCATCTGGCACACTTGGTCAGACGGTCTACAATAACCCAGATGGCAATCCTTTCCACTAGGAGTTCTAGGTAAAGCCATCACGAAGGTGCCATAGAATAGACGCCCATTTCCAAACGAGGAACTTCCAAAGGTTGTAGCAAACCTCCGGGTCTTTGATGTTTCGATCCTTCAACTTCTGACAAGTAAGACATCTACTAACATACTACCTTTACTTCAATCTTCTCTATTCCACCAAAACTGTGGTCTCTCAAATCTTGATACATTTTGTCACCACCAGGATCAGTAGAATAAGGATAAAGTTGAGCGTCATCAGTATTCATCTTTCTCACTCGGCACTTCTCGGAACATCACCTTCTACAGGTAACGACGGTGCCACATTATCCACCACAAAATCCTATCTTGCCAAGTAATATGTTTGGCTCCGTAGCGTAAAAGTAGCATCCTCCGGTAAACAAGTACGAATCTCTCGATAAAAATCAGGTTCCGCAGTCAAAGCACCAAGATAATCAAATCATTTCCCAACAAACTGTATCTGAAGCTTCTGAAATTCGGTTACTAGTTCATCAGGTAAAGTACCAAGAGCATTTAATGAATGACTAGTCTTTCTACTCAAAGCATCTGCCACAACATTTGCCTTTCCCTCGTGATAAATCAACTCGGCATCATAATCATTCACTAACTCTAACCATCTTCTCTGCCTCATGTTCAACTCTTTCTGAGTAAAAATGCACCTCAATCTTTTATGATCGGTGTAGATTCGGCAATGAACTCCAATAAGATAATGTCTCCAAGTTTTCAATGCATGTACTACAGCTGCTAACTCAAGATCATGAGTCGGGTAGTTCACTTCATGAACCCTGAGTTGTCGAGAAGCATAAGCAATGACTTTTCAATTCTGCATCAAGACACATCCCAAACCGTGCTTTGAAGCATCACAATATACATCATAATCAGCTTCATCATCTGGTAAAGTTAAAACCGGTGCGGTAGTCAATCTCTTCTTTAATTCCAAGAAGGCAATTCCACATTCATCGGTCCAGATATACTTTGCTTCCTTCTTTAGCAATTGAGTCATCGGTCTTGCTAATTTAGAGAAATCTTGCACAAACCGACGATAATAACCCGCTAAACCAAGGAAACTCCGAATCTCGGACACATTTTTCGGACTCTTCCATTCTACCACGGCCTCAATTTTTGCTGGATCGACCATAACACCGTCTTTTGAAATGACATGACCAAGGAAAGATACCTCGGGCAACCAGAATTCACATTTGGAGAACTTAGCATACCATTTTTGGCGTCGAAGAACACCCAAAATAGTTCGGAGATGATCAACATGTTCTTCCTTAGATTTGGAAAAGATCAAAATATCATCAATGAATACCACCACACATTTATCGAGGTACTCCCTGAAAGTACGATTCATCTGATCCATGAATATTGCGGGAGCGTTAGTCAAACCGAATGGCATCACATTGAATTCGAAATGCCCATACCTCGAGCTAAAAGCAGTCTTGGGCATATCTGCTTCCCGAACGGGAATCTGATGATAACCCGATCTAAGATCAATCTTTGAAAAAGTAGAAGCACCCCGTAACTGGTCAAAAAGATCATTGATACGCGGAAGAGGATATTTGTTTTTGATTGTGACACGGTTTAACTCACGATAATCAATGCACATTCGCATAGAACCGTCTTTCTTTTTGACAAAGAGCACGGGCGCACCCCAAGGAGAAGCACTAGGCCTTATGAAGCCTTTCTCAATCAAGTCATCAAGTTGGATTCTCAACTCTTTCAACTCGGAAGGCGCCATACGATTAGGAAGCGTTAGCAATTGGTCCAGTTCCAGGAACTAGACAATGGAAAATTTCACCCTTCTTCAGGAGGGAATCCCGGGTAATTCATCGGGAATACATAGGATATCACAAACAATAGGAACATCTTTCAAAGAAGGAAGAGAAGAATCAGAAGTAGTCACTACACATAGAAATGCTTGATGACCCTTCTTCAAAACATTTATCATTTTCATAGCTGAGATTAACTTCACCCTTGTTTGCTTTCTAACTCCTTGATAAGAAACACGAATACCCAAAGGACTTTAAGAATAATCTTCTGGTCACGGCATTCAAATCGAGCATGATAAGTAGATAACCAATCCATGCCCAGAATGATATCAAACTCTTCAAGAGGGAACCGAAGAAGATTAGC
>JAIUZE010047684.1:0-22628 GCA_022085475.1 Heliosperma pusillum | reverse complement strand
ATTATAAAGCTCCAAATCTATAATACCAGTTGTGTACAATAACTGGTTGTATAATCTACTAATTGATCATATACTCATACTTGTTTGTGTACATGACATTTTTTATCTTTTCCCTAATTTTTTCAAAATTGTGTATTATATCCTCCCTCTTATACACACCAAATTACTCATCCACTTTTTAAAGTCAAACTTATTAAATATTGACCGTGGTTATATTTAGTCAATTTTTTTTTTTTTAAATGTTTATAAAATAGACATATTTACGTGTGTTATAAAAAGAGGTTTCAAAAAATTATAATTTAGACAAAAAAATAATATATAAATGAAGAAAAGCATGGTCAGAGTATCGTCTCGTAGACCGTAAAAAGTCAAGTGGGTACTCATTTCCCCAAAGTGAAAAGCGGTGGTATCTTGAGGATTCAGGAATTTTGATGAATATTTTTTCAGGCCAGTAGAAATTTCGATGAATATAAGCATATGTTAGTTTATCATTTTTTGTTAAAAATAATGGTTGAGTTGGTTCAATTGAGGAGTACTCGTAAATTGTAATAAAATGAAATAAAAAGATTAGAAGTGGAGAACGTGGGTCATGTTTTCTAATTCATACTTTTCCTTTTTTTTTTTTTTTTTTGCTAATGAAAGATGTATACGTGGATCATTCTCCATGCTTTAATTGTTTCTGTTTTAATAGATGAAAGATAGATGAAAGATAAGGTTCCAGAAGATCGGTTACATAGGGGGCAGGTCAGGGGATAATGTCGTGCTCGCCAAAACAAAGTCAATGGTACATACGAAGCTCTATTACAAAAGGTTATCCATCCACAGTCCTAGATTAGTATTTTTTTTCTATGTAATTTATTATACTTTTTAAGTATGATGGCGTGATTAAGACCGGGGTATATTGGACATTACAATTCATGTTTAAATCCTCCATTCCTTTGTCGTCTTTGTGGCTCATTTGACACAAAATATTAAGATAAAACTTATGAACGATAATCTGAAAATCCGCTGGTTTGAAAATTAAGTTTAAGATAGTGATTTACGACTACGAAGGTAAGGCTTATTCATCAATGTAAATAGTATCCTTCTCGATCAAATTCTGAATTCTCTATACTTATATATGAGTTGAACTTTGAAATTTAGATAGAAAAGATAACACTCAACACTTATACCCAATTATAAGTGTGGTGATTAAGGTGGGAAAATTTTAGAATTTCCCTATTCTTTTAGTAGATAGGAGATTACTTTTACGACATCTCATGTTAATACTAGCTATTACATACATTCACTACTCATCCGGTTACTGTTGTATCTTTGAATACTCACGGCAATTTTACGGTTATATATATTCCCATTAATTTTATCAAACTCATATTTAAATAAATAAAATATTTTTCTTAAATCGAATTGTTAACTAGTTTTTCATACTTTTTGTGTTCCTACTGTTACTTTCATTACATTTGTTGTAACTACTGTTACTTTTACTACTCCCACCGTCATTATCGATTTTTTCACCACTATCTCATTTAATAATGTAAATATACTACACCCGTTGTAACTATTACTTTCACTACTTCCACGGATATATACTATTTTAAAGTCTAGTAGAATGTCAATTTCTAACTTCAAACAGTTTTTTGCGAGTTTTAGAGAGAGATAAAGTTTATAAAGGAGTAAATTATAAAGATGAAAATATTTTGTTTTTTAAGATAACATATAACATGATACTCCGTATAACTTATAGTATGATATTAGATTAGTACCATATAATATACATTAAATTAGTACCATATAATATACATTAAATTAAAAATTTATTAGATGGTATTAATTAGTACCACATAATATACATTAAATTAAAAATTTATAATTATTTAACTTACACATAATATTTGGAAAATTATTAGATGGTAAATAAATCAAGCTAGATTTCCAAAAGATATAATATTGCATAATTCTTTTAAATTGATTTAACATATATGTACTATATTTATATAAATATATGAGCATCTTAAAACTGCCTGTGTACTCAAATTGCATGTTTAATCATCAGCTACTCAAATTATAGTAATCACTCAGTTCAATAGTCAAAGTAACAATATTAAAACCGGGAGTAATGAAAGTAATCTCCCTATAATCCCCCTATAACTAAAAGAATAAGTCTATCCACTATTTTCCCTCCAAAATTCACCAATACTAATAAGGAAACAAATATATTTAAGGGTGTTACAAACTTATTCATTTAATAGGAAAACATATAAGAATTGAAGTTATATAATGTAATAAACTTTAAGCACTATTAACACTAATTTTATGATTTTCCTTCTTCTTTTTTTATAAAAAAAAAAAGAAACTCTAAATATTAGTAGTGGGCATGACACCCTTAGTTTTTATTTTAATAATTTGACATATGACACCTATGTAAATAAAAATATAACGAAAACAATATAAGTTTTGTGGATAAAAAAAGTAATAATAGATAAGTTATTGTGCTACAAATTCTAAAAAATATGAAGAAGTTCTAAAAATAGAAAAACATATAAAAAAAATCCGCAAGTATTTTACTTGAATTAATGTTTTGACCTTAAAACTTCAATTGTTTGGTTAAATAATCAATGAGTTATAACTCATAAGAATGAAAAAATTATTGACAAGACTATTTTCTATCTTTCCATCTTATATATACAACTAATAACATGTTACAACGTTCAACATTAAAAAAAAATAAAGTCGTATTTAGCTTTAAAAATATTTTCTCATTTATATATTCCCTCCTTAAAAAACCATGCAATTGCATGGGATCTAAACTAGTAGAACAACAACGGGAGTAGTGAAATTTTCAATATTAATGCGGCATTACTGAAACTATAAATAATTACGGTGGGAGTAGTGAAAGTAACAATAACTATGACGGGAGTAGTGAAAAACATTAGTAATAACAAATGTAATAAAAGAAACAATACTAACAATAAAAAAAAGTATATATGAACAATTAGCCGGTCAATTAATTAAAGTAAAATATTAATAGTGGGAGTAATGAATTATCGAATAATTTATTTTATCGTAATTTTAAGATATTTCATAAGAAAATATATTGATGATAAATTTATGAGTTACTCCGTATACAACTTTAAAGTATATTTAATTATAAAAAATTTTAATGATAAGTATCGGTAGCCCGGGTGGAGCCGGACACCAATACTAGTAATTTTATATTCCTTATAACTTTTAACCTTCTAAAAAAATACTCTTATAGTTTTCAAAGGCCACTGGTCTACGGTTTCTTATACAATACCTTTAAAAAAATTCTGGTATTTATATATTATTATTGTCATATATGATATACCTACGCAACTACTCCAAAAAGTTACGAATTATTCCTCGGAAAAAATTATGAAAATCAGGAAAACGGTCGATAATTATTTGCCTCCGGAATTGTTATGGGAAGTATTGAAATGTCTACCGACGAGAAATTTATTGAAATTACGAGTCGTTTGCAAATTATGGAACTCGATTATCTCCGATCAAAGGTTCCATCAACACCACCTTCGCCAATTACGCTCGAAAAACATTCATAGTTGTGCCTACTTATTTTCTGTAGGCCGTAACGTAACACCAAAAGAACCTACGTACCGAAGTTACGGAACATCAATAGTGCATACGTGTAGGGCAAAAATTCTTGAGACTATTCCTACTATTGACTTAATTAAATTCTGTCATGGTAGAAGCTCTATATTGGGTTACGTCGATGGAGTTTTTTTGGTCCATGTTATTTCGCGTTGGGACGACAATAAAAAAAACTCGATTCTCTTATGGAACCCGATGCTTAGTAAAGTCGTAGATATTCCGCTTTGTGAATCGTTGATGAAGAGTAAGAATATTAATGTTAGGTTTGGGTTCGGGTTTGATTCGGGAAGTAGTGATTATAAGGTAGTGGCATTGAATTTGAGGTATTATAATTCGAAAACAAAGGTATATAACCTTGGTTCTCGTTCTTGGACGTCTCCGAAAGAGAAAAGATGTTCAATTAACAGTGTAATGTATCTGTTGAAAACTTCAATTTCGTTTAATTTTGAAGGTGGGATTTACTGGCTCGCTAGGGCCGAGAAAAAGGGGAATAAAGCAACAGATTACCTACGTTTTGATTTGTCGAGTGAGACCTTAACTTGTTCAAAATTACCCGAATTTAAATATGATGGGAAAAAAATACATCGATCGAGACGTTTATCAACCGTACATGAGTCACTTGCACTTGTAGATTGTTCATCGGATTATTGTAATTCAGGACATATACGTGTATGGATGAGGCGAAAGGATACTACGACATATATAGACTCTTGGATAGAGTTATATAACCTTGATTGCAGATATAAAGAATTCCTACATTTGTCGAGTAATGGCGATGCTTATTTATTGCAGCGGTCAGAGTATAATAACAAGAGAATAACTGTTCATGACTTGAAATCCGGAGAAGAAAAGGAATGCTCAAGAACTAAATCGAGAGGTATAAATTTCATGGTTAGTTGTTCAGAAACTTTGGCATTGTTAGGACAACCCGAGAAGTAGGATATCTTGTTTTACTCCCTCGATCTGTTTCCCGGTGAAATCCTCTATCAATAAAGGAGACGACTTTTCTTTTAGAAGCTCTGATTGGCTTCTTGATTTTAGGCTTTTTTAATGACACATTAACATATACGAAACTTCTTATTCAATGGTAAAAGTTTCATATTTTCTTTGTGGTCCCTTCTTTCCCTCTCCTTTTTATGACATGAAACTGGTTTTTCAATATAAGGAGCGTCTTATTGTGTAACTCAATGATTAAGGAGTCTTCATGTATACGAAACTTCTTATTTTTGCACCATTGATATTGCCTTAATACTAATACTAATATAATTCGGTTGCCCTTTTGCCAACTCTCGCTAACCAATACAAATACCTACGTTGTTTTGATAGAATTATGATAGATATTTAACTTGAAAGTAATTGGCAAAGTGTATGAGAGTAATTCAATCCAAAATTCTTGAGCTATGTCGATTTCATGTACAGTTAAGTGTAATATTATTTTATTAATTTTTATAATTTTGTAAAAGTTGGTGTCGCTCGGAAAAAAAATTCATTTATTAATATAGATAGATAAATATATAGATACATAGATATATATATTGATTAATTGTGAATTCTAATATCATACGGAGTAATAATTATATATTATATATCATATATTATATATTCCGTATAACTTTTAACCTTGTAAAAAAACACTTTTTATCTTCAAAGGTCACTGGTATAGGGTTTCTTATACAATACTTTTATAATTTTCTAGTATTTATATAATTGTCATATACCTTCTACTATAAAACTACTTAAAGAGTTACGAATTATTCCTCAAAAAAAGTTGTGACTTGTGAATTATAAGATCCACATAAACGAGTATGAAGATCAGAAAGACGGTCGATTATTTGCCTCAGGAATTGTTATGGGAAGTTTTGACATGGCTACCGGCGAGAAATTTATTGAAATTACGAGTCGTTTGCAGACTATGGAACTCGATTATCTCCGATCAGAGGTTCCATCAACAACACCATCTTCGTCAATTACGCACCAAAAACATTCATAGCTGTGACTACTACTTATTGTCTGTAGCAAAAACAAAACCTCCTTACCAAATTTACGGATCATCAATAGTGGATATATGTAGGACGCGAAAGCTTGAGACTATTCATAATATTGACTTATACGAATTATGTCACGGTAGAAGCACTATATTGGGTTACGACAATGGGGTCGTGTTGGTCCATGTTTTTTCGCATGGGGACGACGACAATAGAAAAAACTCGATTCACTTATGGAACCCAATGCTTAATAAAGTCGTAGATATCCCAATTTGTGAATCGTTGATGAAGAATAAGAATATTAATGTTAGGTTTGGGTTCGGGTTTGATTTGGGAAGTGGTGATTGTAAGGTGGTGGCACTTAATTTAAGGTACTATAATTCGAAAACCAAGGTATATAGCCTTGGTTCTCGTTCTTGGACGTCTCCCAAGGAGAAAAGATGCTCGATTGGCAATGCCATGTATTTTTTGAAAACTTTGGTTTCATTTAATTTTGAAGGCGGTATTTACTGGCTCGCTAGGGTTGAGAAAAAGGGGAATAAAGCGACAGATTACCTACGTTTTGATTTGTCGAGTGAGACCTTATCTTGCTCAAAATTGCCCGAATTTAAATATGATGGTAAACTAATACAACGATCGAGACAATTATCAACCGTACATGAGTCACTTGCAATTGTAGATTATTCGGGTTATCATTGTGTAGGACATATCCGTGTATGAATGAGGCGAAAGGAGACTACGACATCTATAGACTCTTGGATAGAGTTATATAACCTTGATTTCGGTCGTAAAGAATTCCGATATTTGTCGAGTAATGGCGATGCTTATTTGTGGAAGCCAAGTAAGAGAGTAACTACTGTTCACAGGGGCGGATCTAGGGTGGGGCCAGGTGGGGCACGTGCCCCCCTTGATCTCTAGAAAGTTTGTAATATAGATCTAAACCTGCTATAAATTATATGTAAATCTAGGTGTCTTAGTGGTTAGTACTTGCCCATTTTTCCCAAGAGACTTGGGTTCGACTCCCCTCAACTCTCTTTTTAATTAAATAGAGTACCACTATGATTTAAACCCATCAATTTGTAGTAAAAATTTAGTTGTAATGAGAATCGAACCCAAGACCTCAAACTAATGTACAACTTACTCAACCACTAGACTACTTAGATTTATTGATAAAATGAATTATTAATATGTAATATATCTTATATCAAGGTATTATTCATTAGTAACTATATTACATATACTTGAAAGTTAAAAGTATTTTATGAAAAAAAAACCAATAAATACCATTTAATAAGGGAAAAATTGTGTAGATCCAACTACATTTTTTTTTGCTTCTTACATAATATTTATTTTTTGTTAATATGGAAAAAATATACGACAAAATTGTGCCCCCTTGTACCAAATTCCTGCGTCCGCCCCTGGCTGTTCATGACTTGAAATCCGGTGAAAAAAAGGTTTGCTCAAGAACTAAACCTGTACAATTCATGGGTAATTATGCAGAAAGTTTGGCATTGTTAGGACAACCCGAGTAGTAGAAGATTCTATTTTTACTCCCTCTTTTTCACGGTAAAATCATGTATCAATAAAAGATGATTTTTTTAGAGGCTGCGATTTTTTTATCCACTACAATTGCAATTCTTTAATTTTCTCTTTCCTTCCACGCTTTCTTTCAATTTGTACACTATCGTGCTTTGTGACGAAAATCAGTCGCCAAAATGAAATTGGCGACTGAAATTTGTCGCTCAGTATCTGTCGCAACGTTTGGTTGCTTTTTTCAATTCGGTCGACTGATATTAGTCGCCAATTTTGGCAACCGATTTCAGTAGCCAAATTGGCGACTTTATTTCCAGTCGCCAATATCAATTACAGTACGGAAATGTGTCTACTAGTTGCCTCTTTCATGGAATTTTGGGCACCAAAATGTTGGCCCTATAAACTTCTTCAACCGGCTAATAGCCGGCCCTAACTTCCTATTAACTGTCTTGAAGGAGTATGGAAAAACCACAAACTAACCCTAATGCGCTTTGATTATTATTCTATACACTTATACAGTATATACAACTATACAAGCCCATGTATATGTATATTTATATTTTATAAATAAATCATAAAAGGCAAGAAATAAATCATATAAGGTAAGAAATAAGATATTGAAAATTAGAATCGAAAAACCCTAATACCCTCATAATAATAATAAAAGTTTTAATACGCAACTATCAAAAGTTACGAATTATTACAAGGTCGTTCTAAAGATGAAGAAATTGAAGATGAAAAAGAAGGTCAGTACTTTGCCTCCGGAATTGTTACCGAAAGTTTTGAAATGGTTACCGGTAAAAAATTTGTTAAAATTAAGAATTGTTTGCAAATTATGGAATTCGATTATCTCCGATTCGAGTTTTCAACAACAACATCTTCATCAATTACGCAACAAAAACATTCGAACTTGCAATGCCGTCTTAATGTCTGAAGACAGTAAGGTAAGATCATTAGTAGTGAATATTTGTCGAAGTCAAACTCTTAAGCCTATTAGAAAAATTGATCTAGACGAATTCTGTCATGGTAAAAGTTCTGTATTGAGTTACGTCGATGGAGTTTTGTTAGTCCATGTTACTTCGCCTGGAGTCGATGATAGAATAAACTCGATTTTCTTATGGAACCCGACAATTGGGAAAGTGGTAGATATCCCCCTTTGTGAATCGTTGAGGAAGAGTAAAGATGTTAATGTGTGGTTTGGGTTCGGGTTTGGGTTTGATTTGGAGAGTAATAATTATAAGGTGGTGGAACTTAATTTGAAGGATTATGATTCGAGAACCAAGATGTATAACCTTGGTTCTCGTTCTTGGACCTCTCCGAAGGGGAAAAGAGGTTTGATTGACGATGTCAAGTTTTTGTCAACTACTTCGGTTACCTTTAATTTTGAAGGTGGGATTTACTGGCTCGCTAGGGTTGAGAGAAAGGGGATTAACGTGACACATTACCTACGTTTTGATTTGTCGAGTGAGGCCTTAACTTGTTTAAAATTGCCTGATTTTATATATGATGAGCAACTAAGGCAAAAGTCGAGGCAATTATCAGCCATAAATGAGTCACTCGCACTTGTAGATTGTGCTGAATATTGTAATTCAGGACATATCCGTGTATGGATGAGGCGAAAGGACAATACAACATCGATAGATTCTTGGATAGTTTTATATAACATGGATTACACTCGTGAAAAATTCCTATATATGACGAGTAATGGTGATGCTTATTTGCAAAAGAAGCAATTTGATAGGACGATATCTGTTTATGACTTGGAATCCGGGGAAGAAACGGTTTGCTCAACAACTGAATGGGAGAGTGTAAACTTCATGGATGGTTATATAGAAAGTTTGGCATTGTTAGGACAACCTGGCCGTATAGTATGAGGATCGATGCAAGTGGGTCGAGTGGGGTAATTGTGTAGATGAGACGAAATGCAAGGATGGAAGGTATATCAGAGACGGAAAGAGTATGATTTTTTCTATGTAGAGTAATTCATTTTTCTGTTTTATGTTATGTTAGGGAAGAAACGGTTTGCTCAACAAGTGGTTCTATGTAATATTAGGGAAGATCATGAGATTATTCCAATTTCTCCTTTACTTTTTGAAGATCATATGAATGTTCCAATTTCTTATATATGCATTATATATGCAATCTTATGCAGCATTATCTTGCGTATTTGTTGTAGTCATTAGCCTGATTTTATGCAAATTTGTAGGCATATAAATGCATCTATCTTTGCTGATATACATGCGTATACCGTTGTTCTAAACCCGAAATTGTAGTTGTGTTTCGCTAAGCATCAAATCGAAAAGTACGTCGTGCGTTCTCATTGATCAATAGTCGTCAAATATATAAATGTTACTGTACTCGAACATATATATTTTACTCGATGAGCAATATCATATACGAAGTAAATACTACTCCGTAGAATTTACATTAATCAGTGTTCACACAACGAGATCAATGGCACAATCCCTTAAAAAGTCATTACGAGATATTAACGGACGAGCTAGAAACACATTGGTTTCAAAATTACACTTAATTTTAGATTATAATACATTTAGAAAGATCTTCTCCATGCCCACTCTCGTTTATAATTGTCTTACATTATACGGAGTAACTTATATCAATTAAACTTCGATTTAAAATTAATATGCATCAAGAAGTAGCCTTCCATACATAAAAAAAACTACCAATTGTTCTTCAACTTTCATTGACCTGATTTCGCACTTTCATCCTCCCTTTCTTCACCAACTCTTGTGAACTCTTCGAGTAACACCAGGCTTTCTAGGTAAGTCCGCGTAAATTCTATGCTGCGGCAATGACTCGATGCGACGTTCTTCATCTCTTTTTCGACGCTTTTAAGGTCACACGACACCACCCCTTTTGTACACACACGAAACAACAGTTCTGCATTGCTTTTCAAAACCAAGCATTCGTAAAGGGGAAGATCCACGTTACAAAGCTTCGTCCATGAATCAATTGTAACGTCTCTATCAAACCCCCATACGCTAATATGTTCCAAGTAATGACAGTCTAAAACAGCTAATGACGTATTCATAACTGACAAACGTCGAAAATCCCCTGGATTCTTCCCAATTTTGTACTCGTCTTGAGGCAGACTTACGCAAGAATAACTCTCGCTTGCCAAATCAAATCGAAGAATACGAGAACACCCACAATTCATGTCGACATTGTCGTAGCAAATCCAATATACTCCCCCCTCATAATTTGTCATCCATGACAATGATTTCATGTGCAACTCATTATGTGGACTCGGAACCTTAGTCTTCTTTTCCGAAGACCATGAACTTTCGTGGCGCAAGTGGTAAATCATGTGCCTTAATACATAAGGACACTCCATATATACAACCACAACCTTATAATCATCAACTAAAGTATCAAAACCAAACCCAACATTAATCGATTTCCAATTTTCAAAAGGTTTTGGTATAATTATACTTCTTGGAAAAGATGGATTCCACAAGAAAATTTGATTGATTCCTGGGAACCCATAGCGTCTATACATAACGACTAAGCCATCAACATACCCAAGAAAATCACCCAAAATAACATCATTATTATCTCTGCTTAAAAGTTTATAACCATCGATTTTCCTGAATGATTTGCTATGTCGAACAACGGGTTCTTTCGGAAAATAGCCATTATACTCGAGCGACAATAGGAATTTAGACTCACGATTGTTGTTGAAGCAACGTAGATGTAACATATGAAAAGCGTGACTCGATATTAAAGAGTTCCAATCTTTGCAAACTAACCTGAATTTTACGAGAGTTAGTAATGGTAGCCTTGCTAGTATTTCCATCCATAGGTCTAATATAAGATCATTATAACTATTATCAAACATCTTTCCTAAATTTCTCTTCTTCATTGTGTAGTGGTGTTGGTGGCGTGCTTGTGGCAATTACGTCAAGGGTTTACCAAGGGTTTTAGGCATTATCATCCGGGTATTGGCACTAGAGATCTTGATGTATGTCGAGTTTGGTTAATCAAGTCGGGTTGGGTCAGATTAACGAAGATAGTGATATACTCCCTCTGTCTCATTCATTTGTTTGTCTTTTATACTTTTTTTAAGGGTATTTTAATCAAAGTCAAACAAATAATTGGGACGAAGGGGTATGATATAAGAGGTAGAAAATTAAATTTCCCCTTCTCATTGATTTCAAAGGCTTGAATGAATACAAGTGTGAATCTAGAGTCTTGCAACAGTTTGGAAACTAAACTAGATAAGATATACTCCGTACAATATAGGCATATAGCTAAAATATATCCTAAAGAATTATTTACAAAATCGATTCAGGGATAGTTTAGATTAGGCAACGATTTAGATCTTGTCAGGGCTTTTGGGGTTCATAGATTGTCAATCAGATGTAGTACAGTTGGTTGTGTAATTTCTGAGTTTTATAATAAAAGTTTCGAATTTTGTTTTAAACAGTATGAGTTTCACTAAAAGTAAATTTGAGCTAGTTCACTTGAATATTAAGAGTCTACTAAAAAATAAACTTGAACAACGGTATATCGTATACGCATGTATAATAAAAGTTTCGAATTTTGCTTTAAACATTATAAAATTCGTTTTAAACATTATGAGTTTCACTAAAAAGAATTTTGTTTGCTACACATCCATCCATATAATGAGTCTACTTTTGTTGGGAAAAGTAGTAGATAGGGATGGCAGTGGGTCCAAGATCCGACCCAAACCCGTCGGGTCGGACCCTCATGGGTCGGGTTTGGGTCTTAATTTTTCAGACCCGTCGGGTATGGGTTGGGTATGGGTTTCATAAAAATAAATCGGGTTTGGGTCTTAGTTGTGAGACCCATACCCAACCCGTAGACCCGTAAAATACTTGTGGAAAACTGTTATTATGTAAGTCAGTGAGGGAGTACTGAAAATGAAAAGAAAAGTGGCATTGATTTCATGCCCCAAGTCGGAAGATGTTAACGGAATGCCAATTGAAATATGCCCTTGTATTTTAGTTGATGTATGAAACATATGGTACTACAATAGTAAACAGGAGAACAATACAAGCTAGCTAAAATACTAGACTCGTGGGTAGACCCGGACCCGACCCATACCCATCGTGTATGGGTATAGGTCTAACAATTTCATACCCATGCGGATATGGGTCGGGTCTGGGTCCAAGGGTGCGGATGCGGGTCTGGGTATGGGTCTTGCCTGACCCGACCCATACCCAACCCGTTGTCATCCCTAGTAATAGACTAGGAAATTATGATACAATGAATTATCATAATTATTAAATGTGTTAATGGTGACCTTTGAATTGCTCACTTAACTTGTATAAATACCTAGTTGGATGAATGAAATAATACAATAACAATTGTCCCTTCAATTATCTTAACATGGTATCAGAGACTCGCTCTTGAGGTCTCTAGCAACCGCTTCCGCGTTCTTACCAGTGGGTGACCGGAAATTACACCCACCGGTAGGATATTCAATAAAAAAAGTTATGATTTGTTTTCACAAAAAGAATAAAAAAAACTAAAATTTTCTTTACATTCATGCTGGCAGAATGTCAGATTTGGCAATGGAGCATCATGCCTTGAATGCTTATGGAAGTAGTACCATTCACCATTAACACACTTAATTATGATAATTCATTGTATCATAATTTTCTAGTCTACTACTATTCCCAATAGACTGGCTATAATTCTTGGTTCAAACTCCAAAAGCAACTAATCTTTTGTTCAAAACTAAACATCTTGTAGAGACGATCAATTTGAAAAAGAAAAATTGTTACTTTATGAACTCGTAGCCATGAGATATACTCAGTTAGAATTTATTTGATTAAAAACGTTAGTTGACCGTCCATAACTCTTGACAAGTTTATAATGTGACAGGTTGTTCCGTTGCGGCCTCTGACCGTTTTTTGCAAATCAACGATATCAGAAAGACGATCAATTTGAAAGAAAGTTTTGTCGCATTCTGAATTAAATTACATTATCATAATGCATAATACATATTCATCAAATTACATTATCATATTCACTAAACTCAAGATTAAATAAATAATAGTATCTTATGGTGATCGATTGGTGAATATCATAAATACATAACACATATTCGTGAAATTACATTATCATATTCATTAAACTCAAAGTGAATATAGTATTGACAGTATATATGATAAATACAAACTGGATAACACATATTCATCAAACTAAATATGGAAGATCTAGGTTTACCTGATAAGTTAGCAAATAATCAATCAGAACACAAATATAAGATTACTAAACTAATACTCCCTCTCATCCACTCCAAAGGTAATATTAGTTTTTTGTCACTATCTATTCATGTGTGTAGATAATATTTGGTATTACTATTAATATATAAGAAATAATTTACTCACGTAATCTTGTTTGATTCATCGTTATGAATGCTATAAGAATATCAATTTTTTTCTAATTTTTATTAATGTGTAATCTTGCATAATTCTTTTGGTAAGTATGGAAGATCTAGCTTTGGAAAAAAAGATGAATAAACGTTTATAGTAAGCGTTAAACTGAAAAGTGCTTAATAATTCTTTCAATTTTTAATTGTTCTGTTTTTTTAATAGTGAGAGCAAGTTGTACCCTACACATGGGGGCTTAATATGAAAAACTAATGAGTTGTCAATTTGAAATATATAAATAATACGAATATAACTTAAAAGGTAAAAACTTATATGTACCGTGTATGCATTGTAAATTTGCACGGAGGCTATACTAGTAAACTTGTAAATAAAGAGATATATAGAAAACTACAAACAAACCCTAATACAACCACATTACCCACTTCGTATAATAAAAACTACACCATATATAAGATCGAGTCCTCTATGTGACCAAATCAAAGCATAATGCATAAGACGATCATTACTTTGTCTTCAGTAGCCGGTAAAGACTTATCACGGAGATTATAAACCTATCTAATAACATAATTATGGAGTACGAGCCTACGAGGTTGACTCGAGTATAATGAAGATACAAAAGACGTTTGGTTGGTTACCTTGGGAATTATTATCCGAAGTTTTAATACGGCTGCCACAGAAGGCATTGTTGAAATTAAGAATCGTTTGCAAATCATGGAACTCGGTTATCTCCGATCCGATTTTCCATCAATACCATCTTAATCGATTTCGCAACAAAAACAATCAAGTATTGACGTGTGAAAACCGTGATTTACCAACAATGAAAGTTCGTAGTAGTCAAACTCTTAATATTATTGAGAAGATTGACTTGGGCAAGTTTCGATATGGTATAAGTTCGATTGTAGGTTATGTCGATGGTGTATTGTTGATACACATTAGTTCGCCTCGGGCCAATGATGGAGCAAATGTGATTTTCTTATGGAATCCGACAATTGGGAAAATTGTAGATATCCCGCCTTATGAGTCGTTAAACAAGAGACGAGATGTCAATTTCGGGTTTGGGTTTGATTCGGTGAGTAGAGTTTACAAGGTAGTGGCCGTTAATTTGAAGTACTATGAATCGAGAACCAAGGTTTACAACCTTAGTTCTCGTTCATGGACTTCCCCGAAAGAGAGGGGTTGTTTTATCGACAATAATAATGTCATGTATTTGCCGAAATCTTCACGTTCCATTAATTTCAAAGGTGGGATCTATTGGCTCACTAGGGATGAGGCAAAGGGGAAAAGTTTAACCCATTACTTACGTTTCAATTTGTCGAGTGAGACCTTCGATTGCTTAAAACTGCCCGATTTCAAACATGAACCGGGACTAAAAGAACGATGCAGACGCCTATCGGTTTTAAATGATTCAATCGCACTTGTAGATTGCTCTGCGCTGCGTTATTTGGGACGTATTCGTATATGGGTAACGCGAAAGGACAACACAAATGAAGTAGATTCATGGGTAGAGCTATATAAGCTGGACTTTCAGAGAAAATCTTTCGTGTTCTTGAGGAATAATGGCGATGTTTATCTACGAAAGGCGAGGACAATACTTGGATATGACTTGGAAACCATGGAAGAAAAGGGTAACTGAAAAAAATGGGGAAATAACTTTCATGGATGATTATATAGAAAGCTTGGTGTTGCTAGGACTACCTTGCAACAAGTTGTTTAGTTTAGTTTTTACTAGCAAATTTTTCGATGTAGCTTGAATTTCTATGTAATATCCAAGTTAACACAAAATTGGTGTTAATTACTTCCCCTTCCCCTTCCCCGTTAATAATTTACACTTTTCTTATTTGGGTGTTTCTCCCGACTTTATCTTTTAATAATCTTACAAACAACTTCTTCTCTCTGTGCCCTGATCTTTGTATATAAAGTATTTGTAAACAACTCACTGAGACAGAGAGAGCAGTGATTAGTAATAATGTAGTTGCTCGCACATTCTTATGGATAAATGTTATTCCCCAATCAATCAATTATTCGGAAAATATCTTAATTGTAAGCATGTCACGCCATCTTGGTTGTTGCGTTTATTTTGAACCTGTTGTATAATATACTTGTGTAATATTGTCTTAGACTAGTATTTGTGCAGCTGACCAGTAGTAACTCTCTTAAAACAACTTGTTTTAATGTTGTACAAGATCACTATATCATACCATATACGTAAATCGCATCAAGTTTCGCTAGCAAGAGGGAGTGTTAAGAAAAGTATTACTTCCTCCGTCCTAATCATTTGTTTGCCTTTGATTAAAATACTTCTCACAAAGACCAAAATAGACAAACAAATAATTGGGACAGTGAAAAAACATAAAATAATCGACATGTTTAATTAAGTAATCATGTATGTTTAGACCTAGGCTCTTCCCGTCTTCCATTTACTCATACGAGAAGCACACTCACGCCATGGAAACGTGGAAATTTAAAGTTTGTTGATAAGGGGAAGTCACTGCTTGATAAATACTCCATAGTCGGAAGAGGACCTTCAACTACCTAAATCTAACCGAAACACAAACACAATGATGTGTTGAACTTAATATGGATCGCTACAAAATGCAATGACAATCAATATCGTTGCGCTGACTGCTTTGCCAACAATTCATCGAGATTTTTACTAATAAGGTAAATTTGTACAGGACTGATGCTAATTGAACGAGTGTTCAACTAGTCATGCCACACCAAGGCAAAAAGAGAATGGTAGCGGAGGGTTAGCAAACATTAACATCTACAAAAATAAGGACCATGTCAGTTGAAGAGCTTTGCCGCCCTTGAGTAACAACACGCCTCATACCTGTATTGGCCTTGATGGTGCCCAAAAAAAAAGAGCCGGGCCTTAAAAATGGCAACATAATTCACAGCTTAAGTATTGACAGTATATTTTGTCTCGCATGTCCTGATCACGAGAATGTGCAGCAGAACATTTTTCTTCGTCTATCCTGCTGGAGACATGGAAACAACTACGTTACTGATAGAACCGAATTGATGATCTGACTGGTCTTATATACGGATAGCATAACAAATAAAAAGCTAACAGGTGTAGTTATACATTTTCAGTTTTGTTAGAGTCCTAAAGCAACATCAAGAGACATGTAAAGGATGATTAATTTCGAAGAAGTGACCATGTAGGTTGTACAATAAGACATGTAAAACAAGTAATCAACTATAAGCACACTGACGGAGGCACGGAACCAGGATTCGAAGTTATGTGGGCTAGAACATATTTTGAAATTTTCAGGGAGACGGATAGTTACTTAGGCAATACGGTAACTTAGGAAAAATGGGAAATTTTAGGATCTGCAGATTTGTCCTAAAGACATTTAATGAAACAATTGTATATTGTATGTATGTCTCAGAATTTCCTTCTTGAGACCGTCTCACAAGAAACTAACTGAGGATTGTAAGAGCTGAAATATTTAATGCAACAAATGAGACAAGTATATGGGACGAGAAAGGTAATACCGTTACACCAATGCATGACGTCAGGCTTTAGCATCTGCGGATTCATCATCACTTGATGCATCTTCATCATCACTTGCATCCTTATCGCCTATTTCATCGCTATTAGAAGAGCCAATCACATCCACCTCTTTGGCATAAAGATCACGGTATTCTGAAAATTTCTTAAAGCATAATTAACACCAATAGGTATATAACAAGAAACACTAGTAAGCGTAGTTCGTTCATGTCAATAAGCAATAAGCCAGAAACCATAAAGGTGAGATTGACATGTTATGGTAGATGCAACAAATGTTTTCCCATTAAGATCATCTATTTTATAAACAGAGCAATAATGCAAAAGAGGACACATGTGGTAGCATTATCTATGCCTATATATATTGAATCTTTCAGTAGAAATCATGAAAAAGAACAGTCCTAGCGCCCGGTTTTAACAATTGGGTGCCTCTATTTTGTCACGCAGTGGGAATACAGATGTAGGGAATGGGACTCAAAATGGCAAAAACGGAAAAACAGACTTGTTTCGTATAACCCGATCTGTATTGACCCATCCCAATCCTGAATTAGAAAAGAACTGAACCAACTACAGTAGAATCAAACCTGAATGAACCAGAAATGACTATTTCAGAAATACCTTCATAGTCTAGATTCATATATGATTCGGTCCAAACTGAGCCGTACTGAAATGACTAGATATGCACATCCAAAACAAATTTGATCCGAATGACTCATTTGAAATGTCATGTAGTACAATGAACAAGGAAATCTCCTTGTAAATGATCTCTAGATACCTATTTCGTTCCTTTTTAAGAACACCACACTTCTTTAAAAGTCACCCACCCCAGTCCAGCCATCTAGCACAGAACACACACATTTGTAAGAGTAAAAAGCCTACGGCTTCTCCATTCGCCGATGAATCCCTTGAAAAGCTTCATTAAGAAGTTTAAAAAAAAATGAATAGAAATTAAACCAGCAAGGTTCAAATCAATAAACATTGCATATAAGTGTACAAGCCAAGATGACCAACATAAGTGTTTCCATCAATATACACCGTCACACATGGGTCAGCGAGGAAATGGGAACAGCGGCTAGGATCCTTTTCATTCTTATTCTCTTCAAGAAGTTTTTCTGTTTATGCATACCATGAGTCCATGATGCACAGGTGTTGTACCTTTAACTTTCTGTTCATATTGCTCTTTGTCGTTAATCAGTAGGCAGATGGCATCTAGATTGAGGCCATGTGAAGGATTTGGGTAGAGTAAGAGCTGAGGTAAGAAGATTTCAAACACATTCAGAAGATCTGCACCGAGAAAAATCAGGAAGCGAGTAAGTGCTTCGACTCCCAAAAAAGAAACATCCATTTCTTCTATGAAGGAGATCATTTTGGCCAATGAAAAAGAAACGGTACTCAAACAATCACATTAATGATAAAAATAGAACAGCGAAAAGGAGATAGTTACCACTTACCGGACATAGGACTCCATGATTGGTTAATCACATTTAGGCATATGGAGCCCGAGCTGTAGTTTAGGAGCGTGCACAGTATCAGGTATATAGTGCTTTCTAAGTAGAGCAAATTAAAATTAGCTCATAAGATGTATCGGAGACTCACTGCTCATGAATATTTGGGTGGAAAATTCTGTTCATGAATGCAATTTTAGGAGGCTTGTAAGGATACGCATCTGGAAGTCGAACATGTAGTTTCCAGACTCCGCCCTCGTAAAGGCCTGCCACCACAACATCCACAAATGAAATAAAATTCCAAATACAAAATACCATCACCGTTCAATTGTTCTCTAAAACCCTTGTTTGGATTGGACGGTAGGAGGAGGATGGAGAGAACAAGGGATGGTGGAGGGGATCAAACAACGATGTACTTCTTCCAAATCTGTTTTTGGTTAAGAGGATTTTGATATCGCTTGGACGCAGGGAAATTGATCCCTCTCATCCATTTCTCAACAACCTGACTTGCTAACCGAACAGGGAAATTACCCCTGTCCTTTTCCCTTTCCAAAAAACAGGTAAGTCTTAACTGAACAAAGTTTTCATGTAGCTTTGCCCATCTTTGGATATGGACAAATGGTGAGTCATGTTGATTGGCCGAGGTAAAAAAAGTTTGATAAAGGAATGTGGGCGACAAACAAAATCTATGGAGAGCATTCACTTACTCTCCTTCGGTCCATGAAAAACCACATTGAATTCATCAATTCTATCATTATTAGGCTCCACAGTGAAATCGCTCATCATCCTTCATGAACCATGCATTAAAGTAGTGTTTGCATCAGAGCAAATCATCTTCCATCACATCGAAAAGCACAACTTTTGCAAGGAAATTTGCTAAATTGTGCCTCAATATGAAAATAACAACACTTTGACAGGAAGAATTAAGTAAGTAAGATGCTAACACTAACACTTCAAATCCGAGAACGAAAATGTTAGATTCATAGTTCATTGGTTAACCAATAAGTTTCACAACTTTCAATGAAAAAGAATCCCTTTTTCACCAACATCATTACCCAAATGACTAAATGGCTCTTGGCCGCAGGTTGGGAAGACGGTATGCACTCAACCTTACCCTTATGTTAAAAACATATATAGGCTTTTCCGAGATGACCCATGATGAAAATTGCAATTATACTGAACTATTTCCTTTATTCGACTATAGTCCGAAGCTGAAACTTTTTGTTCATGAATATATGTATGGAACCATGTGTGAACATTAAATGCAAAAAAAAAAAAAAAAAATTAAAAAAAAAAAAAAAAAACTTCTTACAATTTCATAACATCTAACTCTCTTCTCTTGCCCAATGAAGAAGACATCAGATTAGAATCACAGAATGCTTAAACCCTACAACAGATACAGTTTCCTTGTGGTTAATTCCATGGTATAAAGACATTAATTCAATCAGATCAACAAAATAAATTTCAGAATGATATTATCTACTTATAAGTTAAGCATGTCGCCTCAATCATTTGTTTAACTTATTTATTCATTGTCAAAAGATATTTTAATCAAACGTAAACAAATGATGAGACGGGGAAGTATATAAGTGATAAAACAAGCGAGACTTTCTATCCTGTGACGGTCACAAGCAAAACTTTCTGATTCTACAAAGTTACATGCATCAATACGATTGAAAATAAACAACATTACCAAATACAACCCATCAAATAACACTTAATTTTTCACCCACAATTCAAACCCAGATATATTAATAATCTAAGGAAAATTGAAACTAACCAATTAGAGCTGAAGTTTGAATAATCTGAGAGAATTGGGGTGAAAATGAAGCATACCCACGATATTTCTGGGTTGATAGTTTGGATTGTTCAAACTTCAAAGTGTACCCAACAACAAAACTGCTTACTTCAGCCAAAGTGTTCTTTTTTTTGGATTTTCTACCGTACACAAACTGAGGATCCGAATTTGATCCGATGTTCTAAATTGACCCAAATTTTTTTAGCTTGACTCGAAGGTTAATCATCGAAACTGATCGTTATTCCAGATAAGTTGATAAGAAGCTAATAACTTACCCGAAAATGACATGAACCCGGTCCCGGCTCGAATTTTGGCAAATTTGAAGAAACCCGACTCGATTGACCAGTTTGTCAGGTTTATATATACTCACGGGCCGAATTCTTACATTTTTAATAAACAACTAATTAGAGCTCGCAAATAGTGACCGACTCGAGAATACGATACGAACCCGACACGAAGTAAGCGGGTTTGGGGTGAGACATTTTGACTCATTTAAGTAATTGGGTCGACACGAACACGACACGAAAGTGAAATAGGTCAGGTTAGGGTTGGGGTCTTATGACACGAACCCGACACGAATAACATATTTAATCAAAGTGGGTTGTAATTAATTTGGGTTGAGTTGTTAATCTATTTAAGCAATATGGTCATATGACCTTATATTATATATGGAGTTAGAACAAACTATAGAAATATCCAAACAGGCGGTTAAAATCCTATATTGGGTTAAACAGGTCATTCAGATTATATGGGTTAGATACTTAGATGGGTTGAGTAAGACAAAAATTAAGCTGTTTAAATTAAATCGGTTAAACAGGTCGAGTTGGGTTATAAAAAATTTAATTAGGTTGCTTTAGGGTTGGAGTGTATGACTTCGTTTAAGTAAATAGGTTGGGTAAGATTGAGGGGTAGATGACCCATTTATGCGTGATACGAATACGAACCCGACATGACACGACCTGTTTACCAGGTCTACCGCTAATATACCTCTAAACTTAAAAACTAGTTCTTAAAATTCGAAAAGTATCAAAACTTGTGTTATTTAATGGTTAAATTTTATCACAAAAAATTGTATGTTATAAACAAATAAGAATTATGTTGATGACTCTGCGTAATTTATTTATATGCGTAATAAACTAAACCTCCAAAAACTAATACTTAAAATTGTAAAATTAAAGCGGTTGGGGTATTTTTAGGAACATTTTATCGATTCTAAGGCTAACTTGTATAAATTTGGAAAATTTAGGTATACATGAAATCCAAACAAAAACATAGGAGTACATTGTAGAAAATATGGATATAATGTTTCCTTTAACTTTTGCAGGAAATTATTTTTCGCACTTGCGAACTTAATGTGGATTACAATATATTTCAAGCGAAAAGAGTTACTTCAAAGTGGAAATGAATATATATTGGTTATATGAATTATGTTTCAAAGTGGGTTGAGGCAACTGCCTCCCCAACAAACAACCCCAAGGTTGTTATTAAGCCCTTCCGCACCATCGTCTTTCCTTGGTTTGGGACTCCCCGGGTAGTGACGAGGGATTCCGTTTCGGCAAAAGTACTTTTAAGACCTTATTGAATTCTCAGGGTGCCACACAAAAGACGGCGCTTGTAACAACCCGTAATTTGAAAGACCGAAATTATATTTGAAAAATAATAAATTTAATTTATTTTAATTTATTAAGATTTATTTGAATTTATGATAATTTAATATAATTATTTTGAATTTATTCGGAATTAAAGAGTAGGTTTTACGGTTTAAACCCGAACTTCATTTAACTATTCCCGAGTCAACTTAAGTCCCGAAACAAACCCGAAACCCGACTCCTACAAGTGCCACACGCCCAAAACACCCTTTTCCCCTCATTTTAGATCTTTTGATTACTTTGATTAAACTAATACAAATATCTAAGATATTTGTAACTTTATCAATCTGTCAGTTTAAATTACGCAAATCGCTTAAAAACGAACCCAATTTGTCCCTCTTTCACACGCCTCTTTTCCCCCTCTTAGGATTAGATATTTTCTTTCTTTTGATTAAGATAACATAATATCTAAATAATATCTATATATTTAATTAAACAAATATAATATCTAATAATATCTAAATATATACCATAATATATTTATAAAACCCGAGTCAATCCCGTAACAACAAATTCAAAACCCGACTCCCGTAATCCTCTATAATTACACGACACACTTCCCCCTCTTACTCACTACTTATCTTTTCATTTTACATTAAATCAACTTAATATCTAATTAATACCTTCTTTAATATAATCATAATCGTTCTTCGTGTTCTTGATCGTTCTTGATCGTTCTTGAGCAAAATTGTCACAA
>JAIUZE010047681.1:0-13200 GCA_022085475.1 Heliosperma pusillum | reverse complement strand
ATGTACACGATGCTAGTGCGTTTCATTTACCGTGAGATTGTCGTCTTGTGTCGTTCTTGAATGCGTGATTTCATGATATTGTTCATGGTCATTGCATGATGGGACACCGTCATTGTCTTGGTTCGTGAATGGATGATAATATGTTGGATTTGTGTAATCATCGCATGACTTGACTGGTTTGTCTGTCGAGTCTCAATCTTATCAATCTTATACCGCTAACGGTGAGATGCAAGCCCTAGTGAGCGTATTCGATTGCCTAAGAGTGTCTTTCCGAGTCTTTGAATAGCATGATGGTTCGGATTTGATTCCCATATGATCTTATCATTTTATCTCGTATTGCCTATCTATTCGTATTGTATCTCACATGTATATCTATATATGCATGATTTTACTTTTGTATTCCCTTATATGTACGTTAAAGGTGATATGGCTGGGAGAACCCGGAGTTACTCCCCACTGACTGTGGCGTTCATGTTTTTCATGAATGAACAGGTTGCTTGCATGGATTGACTCTTTGGATATGATATTTTGGGGTTCGGGTGTGAGCTAGCGGGCGTTGTTCCTGGAAGATTAACCTCTAGACGATTTTAGCTTATTTGCTAAACACTTGTTCTTTGTTAACATTTTGAGAGACTCCGTCTCTTTGTTATTTTCCGCACTTAGTTGTAATATTGTGACACTCCTCGTTTTATTTAACTTGCATGTATAAAAGTTTTTAAAAACTACCTATTTCCGCAATATAATTCACATGCTTGTTTGTTTATTATTTCCGCATTCGCGAGGGTTGTCACAGTAGGTCGTTGGGATAAGTAGTGGGGATGGAGGGTGGTTGGTCGGGTAGTGTACATGTGGTGTTAGATCTCATATTTTTTTTTTTCAGATTTAATAAAAGGGTGAGGAGGAGGTGGTTTTGGGTGAGGTGATGTGACGGAGGTGGTGAGAGGAGGATAGAAGAGGGAGCGGCAGTTGGGTGGTGAGAGGAGAGACGACGGAGGTAGGAGAGGCGGAGGGAGGAGGAGCGACGGCGGAGAGCATGCACGGACGGTGGTGGTGAAGGGAGCGGTGGCGGTGGCAGGAGACGTGGGAAGGCCGGCGGTGGCCGTGGTGAGGAAGAAGAGAGGAGATGGCCGGCGGTGTGATGGTCGACGGAGGCCGGCGGTGTGGTGGTCGACGGAGGCCATTGTGAGGAAGATGAGAGGAGTTTTTTTTTTTAGATCTAGGTTTTTTGTTTTTGGTGGTTGGTTTGAATTTAGAGAGAATAGAGGAGGGTGTTTTAGAGAGAAGGAGGAGTATTTTTGTAGAGAGAAGGAGGGAGTGTTAAGAATGAATTGAATTGTGTGGAAAAAGTGGGTTAGAGGGATAAATGTATTAGTGGGTTTGATTAGTGTGGATGTGAGAGAAGTGGATTAAACACCCACTAATGACCATTTTCTTGTTTTCATCTCAACCTTTCATTTCCAAGATCCAAGGGCCTATAAGAGGACTTATGGACTCACCTTTCCTAAGAGGACTTACAAGATCCTTTCTCTCTCTCTCTCTATATATATATATATATATATATATATATATATTTATATATATATATATATATATTTATATATATATAGAATCAGGCCCCTGTGCGAACTAAAAGTTCGATGCGAACTTACGAACTCATCCTCACCCTTAACTGAAATAAGACCAAATGGTCCTAATAAACCCCGTAATACTATTATATCCCCTCTCCTTTCCAAGCCCAAAACTCAAGCACACTTACCACCCTCATCCTTATGCACCACAACCACACCATCGGATTCACGTCGAGGCTCCGGCATCAACCACTTCGGCGAGTAACCACTCGAACTTCTTCATCACCTATCTCTTCGACGACGGTTGGCAGCACACCTCTGCTTCCTTTTTCTTTGTCCTCTTTGTTTTACCTCTTCGTCATCCCGGTGGCCGCATACCACTATATTTAGAAGAGTCATTTTCTTCCATAATCGAATATTGTTGACTCTGAATTCACAGACATGGTATTTATTGCAGCTAATTGTTCTAAAATCTCCTTCATTTTCTTAGTTCTATGATTTAAATTTGAATAAAAAAGAGATCTAATTAAGAAATGTGAGGCAAAGAAAGGGATGGTCGATCGTTGGTTTGGCGAGGTCGAGTTGCGGTGGTACATGGTATTTTATGGTGGTGGTGGTCGTGTGGTGTTGGGAGTGGCGGTAGTGCAGTAATTAAGCGATGAAAAGGCGTAGGAGTGTGTGTCTGGCCATAGATGAGGTTGGGTGTGGTGTTAGTCCAGAGGTTTGTAGTAGTGGTCGTGGGGTAAGTAGGCGGCAGAAAGAAGGTGTTGATGGTGGTTGGATGTTGAATGGTGGTGGTAACGAGCGGAGGTAGTTAAGGTGGTAGTGTATACGTAAAATATGAGGGCAAAGGTGGTGGTGCTAGTTAGTGTCATGGTCACTGGTGGTGGTGGGGACGTTGACGGTATAGTGGTGGTGCTTGCTTAATGGAGCGGTGGATACGCAAAATATCTACACGGATACACATAGTATTACTATTGGATACACAAATCGTCTTGTGTATCCAGTAATAATTCCGTATGTATCTGGGACTAGTACGATATGTATCTGGGCTTAGAATTTTCTCTAATGTTGCATCTGTTTACTCTTATTATACATTTTCCTATTTAATTTTGTCAATGTCTTCATCCGTATGTACAAATATTTTGTGATGAGGTCATTGACTAAGGCAGGGTAAGAATTGATATTTGGTTTAGATGTGCCCATTTTTGCCGGATATTTGACAAATACGTTCCTTAATCCTCTCCATAAACTACGTTCTTTTCCCTTAAAAACCTCTAATTATACTAAGTATGATTTTCCAACGCAATAAAACTCACCATAAACTTTTTTGAGGAGCTTTATTAGACATGCGCTTAGATATCGAAAGGTATGTGAAATTGTGAATGACAGACATGCTAGAGTATATTTTGAAAACGGTAATTTTATACAACTAAAAAATACATCTTTAATTAAAAATGTCTTTATGTGTAATTTAATATATTTATTTTATACAAAAACTGTTTCCGGTCTCTTATAAAAGAATAACTTTTGATAATGATTAATATGATGAAGTTATGTTGAAATTTTGGATAAAGATCCTCACTTTGTAAATATGATAGTGGTTTAAAGTTCGATTAGACACACCCGCGTAACGGGTTGCCTTATCTAATCCTAAACCCTTTCGTGTATTTAGGATAGATACACTCATTAAAGTTATTAGATACACACCTTTATTTAACTAGATACACACCTTTATTTAAACCAGATACACTCCTTTCAGTTAATAGATACAAAGTTTTAGCTTGTTAGATACACCTTTAATCAACTAGATACACACCTTTAAATTACTAGATACACACATTTAACTTGCTAGATACACTCCTTTAAGTTGCTAGGTACATACCTTTAGGTTGCTGGATACATTCCTTTAAGTTACTAGGTACATACCTTTAGCTTGTTGGATACACTATTTTAAGTTACTAGATACATATCTTTAACTTGTTAGATACACTCCTTTAAGTTAATACATACATACCTTTACTTAGCTAGATACACTTCTTTAAATTACTAGATACATATCATTATCTTGTTAGGTACACTTCTTTAAGTTATTAGACACATACCTTCAGCTAGCTAGATACACTTCTTTAACCTACTAGATACATACCCGTAGAGTCTACGGCAAAATAGACTTGTCAAACGAATCAGACCAGTGAGATTGGAAATTTCCAACACCAAATAGCTTCCAGGACATAACAACGCAGCCCAAGTTACTGAATTCCAGAGTTACATTAAACATTACACTATTTTACAAGACTTCATGTACCTTACTACCATCTACATAAGAGCCTAAGGCAGAGCCAAGATTGTAAGATTTCGAAAGAAGAGCAGTTGTAAGTTGTAACAGCTTGAATCACGTCAGTAAGAGAGATAAGAACGCAGAGCGAACCCGAGTTATACACAACCCAACCACGGTGGACATGCTGATTGACGACCTTATTGATCATTTCCGACATAGGCGAACCAGCGTAACAAATCACTAACATCCACAGAGAGTTGACGAGGTCATAAGCTCCGTAAGGAGGGTTCTCATACATATGTAAACTCCATTGCATTCAAAACTAGCCAGGATTGCATCAATGAATTCAAACAACTTTATTACAGAATCCAATTCAAACAGCTTTATTACTAAATACGAGTACAATACTATGCACCTTAATGCATTACAAGATTCATTATCATGTCCAAATTTATATAACATACTGTATTATGGAAATCCCATTCCATATATCAAAACATTATACATGAATGCAATAATCCTTCACTGATTATATAAAAGCTTACGGATGGACGATTGTTAAAACTCACAAGTAAGAGATTTACCGCCAGAATGGTCCTACCCGAATCCAATCAGGATTACACCAAAAATAAAATGAAAATGGTAATAGCATTGAAGATATAATTACATCCTCAACGCATGGTACTGCAAGTTAAACACAATTAGCAGAAAACTAGCTAGCTAAGCTTAATTTGAGAACAAAGAAGTCATAAAAAAAGACAAACCCAGCATCAAATGGCTGGCCATTACTTCCCCTCCAATCCTCAATGGTATTCCGCCTTTAAATTTATGCTCAATTTTAAATAAAGCATTACCATACATACATCCTACTGCCTTTCAATTAAAAATCATCCAAAACTTCAAATGAGAAATCCTAATTACCCATCGGCGCCGATCAATCGATTTTAAACATGATGTCAAATCCTTAATCAAACAATCACAGCCTATGCTTCATCCTTCAAAATCCTTTATCACCTTCTTTTTCCACCATTAAATCGATCCAGTCGCCTAAAAAACCCCACCACCATCTTCACCATTGACTATCTCGATACGGGCGTGATGAGAACATGTCGCAAGGAAAAGAAGAGATGAATAAGAATGGCGCCGGCGATAATGGCCTCGTAGATACGCCGGTAAGATTTATGTCAGTGCTCCGGTAGTGGTATCTTCACCATTAGGACCCTTCACCTACGTCGGACACTCGTTTCCCTTCGCCGTCATTTCTCCTTCATCGGCCACTCATTTACCTCTAGTAGTATCTCAAGCGGGTCATAATTTTTGGTTGACTTATGAAAATTTTAATTTTTATGTACTAGATCTACAAGTGTACAATAATAATTACAAAATGGTAAGACCCTTTTGTGCTTCTGTGGAATATTTCGAGCCGGGAACATAAGTTTTATGATAGGATTCATTTGTCGGCGACGGAGAGGCTTATGTTGTTGCGTGAGGTTGCTGGAAATGTCGTCGTCGTCTTCTGAGGGTGTAATGAATGGTCATTATCATCAAATCTGGGTCCCCTGCAACTACGTATGTAATGTAAAAAAGGTTTACGACTAGCAGTTGTTCAAAAAGTTGTCTGATATTTATGTTCATTTATGATTTTGACAGGGAAATTACAATACATTTCCGAGCTTTGTGTTGCACTCTCAAATTGATGACACCTGATAACGTCCTTGAATCTGTTCCTTTATTCATCTATTTTGATTTTGATTCTAGCAGACATATATTTATCATGGTTTTTTTATGTTTATAGAGCTCTTTTGTATAGAGGTTCAAAGCAAGGCTTTTCCATACTGTCGGTTATTTACTTCTAATAATGCAGTTCTCTTTGGCCTATCTTTCATTTCAGCTAGTCTCACTTGCGACCGTCAAGCCCCCTCAAAAAACAAATGAGATGATAAGTGAGGGGCTTTATTTGTCCTTCACTTTGCTCTCTATGAAGGGGTTTGTTCCGTCTTAAGCTTGCGAAGGGTCGCCCCGTCACCAACGAGAATTTGCGTCTTTCATTAACTACGAGTTTTTTAACTTGAAAGCCTTGCTGCTGCCTTCTTTTATACTCCCTCCAATTTTACATGTTCTTCCCTTTTCTTTTGGACACAAGGATTAAGGAAATCATTTTGGACCACACAAAACACACTACCCCACATTCAATTAAATTTGGACCACACAACTACTCACAAATAAGGAAAGAGTGAACATCACCACACTTAGCTCAAAATGAAAAGAGGGAAGAAGATGAAAAATTGAAGGGAGTATTAAACAACCAGTTAATTCGTCTCTTGTACTCAATGTTAAGTTCGGGTACACAAAATGACACAAGTACTCAACCCCTATATTGCTCTCACCAGGTGAGACGCCTCCACATACAATGTCAATATGCGTGTACAATATCTACATTATAAGATAAGCGTTAGATGGCCAAGGATATTGTTGAGTGTTATAACACAAATTCTTATTTAAGACGGGGGTATCCGTCTTAAGCTTAAGACGGATATCATATTCTCTCACAAAATACCCATCAAGGGTGAGTGGAGAAGCACATGGGGGTGCCCACATTGTCCCCTCTACCCATTTCCTCTCACAAAATACCCGTCGCAAGATCCGACCCGTCTTAAGCAAGACCTACTGGTGTTATAAACCTAAACCCTTCCTCGTCCTAAATTTTGGATACCCGCCCCCCTCGTTTGATCCAATTTAGTTGCTAGATACAAACTTTTAGCATGATCGATAGACTTGTTTAAGTTGATAGATTCATATCTCTAGCCAGCTAGATACTCTAATTGAAAATTCTAGATACATACCATTAACTAGCTAGATAAATACCTTTACATAGCTAGATACACTTCTTTAACTTTCTAGATATATACCTTTAGGTAATTAAATACATTCCTGTAAGTTACTAGATACATACAATTAGCTAGTTAGATACATTCTTGTAAGTTACTAGATACATTCATTTATCTAGGTCGATACATTTATCTAAGTTACTAGATACATACGTTAAGCTAGCTAGATACACTCTTGTAAATTACTAGATACATACGTTAAGCTAGCTAGATACACTCTCGTAAATTACTAGATATATACATTTAGTTAGCTAGCTAAATACACTCTTTTAAGTTACTAGATACATACATTTAGCTAACTAGATACATTCTTGTAAGTTACTAGATACATACCTTTAGTTAGCTAGATACATACATTTAGCTAGCTAGATACACTCTTTTAAGTTACTAGATATATACATTTAGCTAACTAGATACATTGTTGTAAGTTACTAGATACATACATTTCGTTAGCTAGATACATACATTTAGCTAGCTAGATACACTCCTTTAAACTAATATATACATTTAGCTAGCTAGATATATTCTTGTAAGTTACTAGATACATATCTTTAGCTAGCTAGATATACTTATGTACGTCGTTAGATACAAACCATTTAGGTTGCTAGATACCCTTCTTTAAGTTAATAAAAACATACCTTATAAAGGGTTTACTACTTCTTTGACCCGCATCCTAGTAATAAGGGAAATAAGGTAGAGGGATCGCCTAATCCAACTCTAAACCATTTCACGTCTTACTTACGGATAGTTGTCATATCTCTTACATGATAGATACATTATTTTACCTTGCAAGATACATATCTTTCGTAAGCTAGATACACTCTTTTAAATTGATAGATACATTTCTTTATCTATCGAGATACACATCTTTAACAATCTATATATACTTTCTTAGATTGCTTATTAACCTTCGCTAGATATAAACTTTGGCTTGTGTACTTATGTGGCATTCCTACCTAGTCATGGTACCGGGCCGGGTTCGGGCCGGGCCGGGCTGACCCGGTGGCGGGCCGGGTTCACCTGGTCTGACCCGGGCCAGGCCCGTTGGGGAGGGCGGGCTGAGCCGGGCCGGGCCGGGCTCTTTGAGTGTTGACCCGGGCCTGGCCCGTGGGGTTGGGGCGGGCGGGTTTATTCCGGGCCGGGCCGGGCCGGGCCGGGCCAGTTTAGTAGTTCATTTTTATTTTTTTTTTTAACTTAAATGTGGAGAAAAGAAAAAAAAATAATACGATAATTGGTAGCTTACATAATTAAAATGGTTTACATTCCTCCATAATAGAATCGCCTTACATACTCATGACTTACATAATACGATAATTAAATAATTAGTAACTTACAATCTTACATAATTAAAATGGCATACATTCCTCATTTCTTTCATAATAGAAACGACTTACATATTAAATGACTACGAATTGAAATATTACATGACGTGGAGAGACAAACTATAAAATACATACTATAAAGAACACAATGTAAGAGACAAAATATAAAAGACATAATGGGTTTTTAATTTTTTTTTAAAAAGGGCTTGATCAAAATGAATATAACTCTTTCAAATAATACCAAATTAATTTAATTTGATATTAAGTAAAAAAATTATAATTATTAAGGTGCCTACGTATCTCGAAAGAATCAAAGCCGACGTAGTTCTTTACTTACCCGACTTACCTTTTTATGGATTGGAGGTGTATCTTTAGTTCCCGGATGATGCATCGGTAGCCACTATCTCGTCGGCTTCTAATGGGTCGAACTCCTTTGCCCCTTGACGTCTTATCTTGGCTAGATCCCAATCTCTTTTGCACACACACATCTTTACGGTTGGGGGAGCCAAACGAGATCTTTTATCATCTAGAACTCTTCCACCTGCACTAAAAGCGGATTCCGACGCAACCGTAGAAGCGGGAACAACAAGCACATCTCTAGCTATTTTTGATAGTAAGGGGAATTGGATGGAACGGGCTTTCCACCAAAGAAGGATGTTGAAATCCGTATCATTAGTATCAACCCCATGCGTTAAATAATCGTCAAGTTCTTTTGTAGCGAGAGTAGAAGTGGAGGACGATGAGGATTGGGTTCTCCGAAATAAAATAGAATGAAGTTGGTCGTCGAAACGAGCGCTTTTTGTAGTTACGGAACTACTAGAAGAAGACTCCCCCTTATCCTTAGCATAAATCTTACATAATTCACGTAAAACATCAATACATTTTTGGACATATATTTCAACATCAAAGTCGATAATATTAAGCATTTCATAATAAAAGAGTAAACTATTAGTTAAACCTATTTGTTTAACACATGGATCTAATAAGGAAGCTACGCCATATATATATGGAAAAGAAGTAAAATATTTTACCCATTTTGTTTTCATATCATCAACAATTGGTATTAAACATGGTTCAACATTTTCAGCAGTTTTAAAAGCAATAACAATTTTTAAACATTCAAGTATAACTAAATGCACATTAGGCTCGTACACAAGAGAAAAAACGTTGGTGGCATTGTAATACGGTTTTAATAAGTTACAAACATTAGCGGCAATTGTCCACATACTATTATCAATCATTGCATCTTCATCACGTTGGTGACTATTATAAAACTCAGTTAAAACATTTTTATACCTTAAAGCTTGTTTAATCAATTTATATGTCGAGTTCCACCTAGTGGCACAATCGGTACCCCATTGTTTATTTCGTAACCCATGTTTATCACATAATGTTTTCCATTGTGTTTTCATCGATCTAGCATTTCTAGTCCAATTAATACAAGTTTTAATGGGTTCTAAAAGTGGTGCTAAAAAAGCAAGTCCTTCTTGAGCCGACAAATTAATAATATGGGCACAACACCTAACATGCACAAGATCACCATTTAGCAATAAATCATCCATTTGAAGAACATAATCAATACATTTAGTATTAGCCGATGCATTGTCAAAAGAGATGGAGAAAAGCTTTTTAGTCAAATTAAATTTATCTAACGTTTTCTTAAGACGCAAATAAATGTTATAACCGGTGTGTTTTTCTTCCATGATATCAAAAGCAATAATACGTTTTTGTAGAAAAAAATCATTATCAATCCAATGGACGGTAACACACATAAATGGATTATTTTGTTTTGAAGTCCATGTGTCACTAGTTAATGCTACTCTACCATCAAAATTAGCAAAATATGCAATCAATTCTTTTTTTTGTTCTTTATATTGTTCCATAGTACGATCTTTCAAAGTGTGACGGTTAACATGAGAATAAGACGGTTGTAAAGCAAGCCTATTAAAATTTTCCAAATTTACACTTTCACCATAAGTAAAAGGCAACTCTTCAAGATTAACAAAAGTGGCCATATGATCAATCATATTTTTTTGGGAATAAAAGAAAGGCTTACCTCCGCCGGCTTGTTCACTCATGAAACCGCTTAGTTGAGTTTGAGTTTGGCTACCAACACCACTTGCGGTGATACCATGGTCGTTCATCAAGTGCCGACTCATACTTCCAAACCCGGTTCCAATGGACCAAGCATAAGATTTCATAATCTTTTTTATGTCACGGCAAACCGTGCATACACAACGAAAATGCCTTGGTTTATTTGGGACGGGCACTTTCTCGTAATATTTCCATACATAGGACACTTTTCCTGATGGTTTACTTCCCCCCGCTTCTTCTTCTTCTTCTCCTTGTTCAACTTCTTCATTACGGTTAGAACCTACAATAAATTAAAATAATATAATTAGATATGTGAAATTGTGAATCAAAAAAAAATTGTAGTAAAATAAATAATAACACTAATTAAAAATCGAAATTGAAATATAATAATAACACGAATTGAAAAAAAAATTTATTACCCTCTTGAGACGCAAACATGGCTTCAAATTCTTCCGGAGTATAATCTCTTCCCTCTTCCATTTTTTATATGATTATAATTTTTATATTTTTATATAATAGTAAGTATTAAAATTATATTGTAACTATTATAAAAACTTGAAAATTGATATATGTAAAAATGTAGAATAGAATAGATAGAGAAGTGAGAAAGTGTGAGGATTAGTGTTAGAATTAGGGGGTATTTATAGGAAATTAAGTAGGGAAAAAACAAAAAAAAAATTAAAAAAAAAAAAGAAAAATGGCCGTTGGGATATAGCCGTTGGGTGGGGCGGGCCAAGGGCGGGCCGGGCCGGGCCGGCCAGGAGGGCGGGCAGGGGAGCGGGCTGGGGAGCGGGCCGGGCTAATAATCATGGACCCGGGCCCGGCCAGGGGGGAGGGGCGGGCTGGAACGGGCCAGGCAACGGGCCAGGCCGGGCCGGGTCATAATAGCCCGATGGCCGGGTCGGGCCAGGCCGGGCCGGGCTGACCCGCCCTTTTCCCCATGTCTATAATCCTACCCAACCTAATAATGGTTTGTCAAAGCCTTTACCTCTTAAATTAGAATGACATTTTTGTCACTATAATGTCCCAAAATTGAAATTTTTTTGGTGGTTTGCTCAGCTTTGATTAGTCGCCGTGTTACTTGACCCACACTAATAAGTTGAACTCAAACTTCCATTTTGACTTTTCTTTCCTGTATGTAGGAATTTTTAAATCTCAAACGTTTGCTCAATAATAAGGGCTTTGATTAGTCATCGTACTACTGTATTGTTGAGTTATCAGATCTTAATTTCTCACTATACCTACCTTTTACAAATTGAAAATATAATGCAGATTTTGAAGTTTGTAACCAAAGGAAATTAGAACTTTAGTTTTAAGTTAATGACAATAGAAAAAGGGGATTTGAAGATCTAATATATAAAATACCCAAAAACGGACATACAAGATAACCTAACCTACATAGTACATACATCACCACCATTATCGTCGGCGTACGATGATACCCACGTCTGCGACTTCTACGAAAACAAGGACGACACACATAAACTCTTGCCATTGCTGATTAAATCAGGTCATCCAAGACGATTCTGGCAATAGTGAACGGAAAATCAGAACTCTTCGGCAATCTCACCTTTACCAATATTTGTTTGACATTTTTTTTTTTTTTATTGTAGATGTACATTAATAGCGAGATGCGGAAAGTGTTTTGTTGTGGAAATAGACAACAATGGTAGGAAAAGGGCCTAATGACGCATCGACATAGTTCCTCGCCGGTGGTAGTTGCCGGAGTAAAAGTAAGCTGCAGAAGAGGGAGAAAAAAGAATGAGTTTGGAGCTATTAAGTGACAATAGGGGCATCGATGTTGGTCGTAGGTGGTAAGATAGACAAAGTTGGGGTGGTCGTCGGAGTTACACCGGCAACGTTGCTCGCCAGCAGTGGCATCATGTGTGATTTTGTCATTATGTGAATAGTTGATGAGAGGTAGGATAGCGTTTGATTAAATAGGGGACACCAGTGAGGGTTGTCGTGGAAATGCCTAGTTGAACTTTATACACTAGTTCGTACAGTTCGCACCGAACTTAAGTTCGCACGGGAACACGCCCCTATATATATATATATATATATATATATATATATATATAGAGTCAGGATCCGGTGAGAACTACTAGTATAATGAGAACTGTGAGAACCATTTACAGCCCTTAGATCTTATAATATAGACAGCTCAGATTAACTAACCAAACCCCTCCAATTTTCTCGCTCCTGCCCCCAAACCTTTCAATCTCATTCATTTTCCAAAATTTCTTTCTCACTCATAATTCTTTCTCTCTCTTCGACATTAGTTCATCTAACGCCCACTCTTTCTCGCTCCCACCCCCAAACCCTTCTCTCTCCCGTTCGATCGTCACATAAAGGACGATCAAACACTTCGACGATCAAGCACTTCGACGATTAAACTGTTAAAAGCTTCTCCATCCATGGATATTGTTAATTCGAGGTAAACATTCGAAATTGATGATTAAATTTTGTGAAATTAGGGTTTATATTGTTATCTAATTGTAATTTTTTTAGTTTTTTGATTAAATTAGTTGAATTAATGGTTTTATTATTGGGCTAAACTGGTAATTATTATTATGTTTGTGAAATTAGGGTTTGGTGAATTATATTGGGTCAATTGAGAAATTATGGTTGTTGATTTTGATAAATTACCTAAATTTGTTGAAATCGTTCATTATTTAATTTTTGATGTTTCTTGTTGTAGGAATGTGAGTGACATTGTATCATATACTTCTTCAAATGTAATTACAAGTCAAGTAGTGATTGTAGAAGCTAATGCATCTCAATCCGTATCTGAAATATCTGCAATTGCAGTTGAGGTTCTTGTACCTGTGACTTCTGATGTTATTCAAAGTACAATTTTGTTCTACCTCATTAGTTTTTTCATATTTCATGCATGTACTGGGTTTTTTCATGCACATGAGTCGTTTTTCCATGCACCTATACGTCAAATGTTAAGAAAACTGAGCTATACATGTGTTGTATATCTGTAATTCATCTTCTTATGTATCCCTCATCTTTTTAATTCCTCATCTTTTTAATTCTACTTT
>JAIUZE010047680.1:0-20849 GCA_022085475.1 Heliosperma pusillum | reverse complement strand
GTTTTTTCATGCACATGTGTCGTTTTTCCATGCACCTATAAGTCAAGTGTTAACAAAACTGAGTTATACATGTGTTGTATATCTGTAATTCATCTTCTTATGTATCCCTCATCTTTTTAATTCTACTTTATTTCATCACATATGCAGACAACGTAATAGAGGAAGTAGTAGATGAAGAGGAGGCAGAAGGTTCTTCAAGCAACAGGAATCGTACTTTTGATTGTCCTATCCATCTTAAGCCTAGTATTAGTATGGTATTTGATAAGCTTGAACTTGGTATTGGATTTTATGAAGCATATGCAAAAGAATGTGGCTTTGTGTCTAGATTAGGATTACAAAAGGTTTCTAAGGATGTTGTCACGCATAAAGCATGTTTGTGTAATAAGTCTGGAGAATGTGAAGCAAAAGGAACAAAACAACAGAGGCAAAGAACTAGGATTTCTTGTCCTACTAGGGTTAACTTTAAGCGAATTCCTAGTGGTCAATACCAAATATATGCTTTTGTTGAAGGTCATAATCATATGCCACAAACACCATTAACAATGGTACATTTGACGTAAACGAAAGATTGAATATAGTTCATAAAAAATTCATAGTTGACAACGCAAAAGTCAACCAAGGACCAGTTAGGACCTTTACGATGTTTAAGGAGTATGTTAGAGGTTATAAGAATGTGGGTGCGTCATTGGAAGACTTTAAAAATTATTCAAGAGATATAAAGAAGTATTTAGCAGAAGGTGATGCTCAAATGCTCATTGAGCATTTTATGAAAATAAAACACATGTTTCCGTCGTTTTACTTCGATTTTGAGGTAGACTCTAAAGGTAGACTGTCACATATTTTTTGGGCTGACCCTATTAGTATAAAAAATTATTTGTTATTTGGGGACATGACATCCTTTGACACTACCTTTAGGAAAAATACTTATAGAATGATCTTTGCCCCTTTCACTGGGGTGGATCATCATAAGAGGTGCGTTACCTTTGGGGCACCCTTTGATCGAAACCTCTCCAAATCACGGAAGTAAGAAACAAGAAATAGCAGGCTCGACCTATCCCAATGTGCGCCCTCTGAGCGAATTAATTGATGAGCGCTCAACTAAAAGAAGGAGAGGAAGGCTTACGTAAGCCAAGTACCAATATTGATGATTAACCTCGTAGAGGGGAAGGAGTCATTTCGTTGGTTATTTACGAAATTCCTAGAAGCTATGAGGGGTCGTCATCCAGTTTGTATGATAACTGATGAAGACAGGGGGATAGAAGAAGGAATGAAGATAGTCTTTAAAGATAAGGTGCAACATAGATATTGCATGTGGCACATATTGAAAATTTGTCTCAGAAGGTAGAGCATACAATATGTAAAGAAACTAGCTTTCTGAAAGAGATAAACTCATGTGTTTGGGGTGAAGATGTGGAGCCGAATGAATTTGAGGAAAGGTGGAATACAATTGTGGAATCTCATGGGTTGTCAGATAATGGGTGGCTTAAGGAGAAGTATGGTATGAGAAAGTTGTGGGTTCCAGCTTACTTTCGTGACTTGTTTTTAGGAGGTCTGATGAGAACAACCTCTAGGTCGGAGTCAGAAAATAATTTCTTTAGCAACTTCACTAATCCAAATTTGACCCTTATTGAGTTTTTGATGAGATTTGAGAGTGCAATGGATTCACAAAGATGGACTCAATCAAAACTGATTGCACAATCAAAGAACTCGTCCCCTTCGTTGTGTACTCCACTAGCCATAGAAAAGCATGCAGCAGAATTCTACACTCCAAAAATTTTCTTTGAGTTTCAGGAGGAACTAAAAGCAGCATGCTTTTCATGTGGTGTTGAGGATATACAAAAAGATCCGGAACATGCAATTCAATACATCTCTATCATAGATCGAGAAAGGGATAAAGTGTATGTGGTTGGGTTAAAGACGGATGAATCAAAAATTGTGTGCACTTGCAAGAAGTTTGAAAGGTATTGAATACTCTGTAGACATGCTCTGTGTGTCCTTAGAGAACGAGGGTTTAAGAAAGTTCCAAGTGAATATTTAATTAATAGGTGGAGCAAACTAGAAACCTGCAAGCCCATATTCAGTTCTGATGGGCAGTTGCTCACTGATTGTAGATCAGTTGAGGTACAGAAAAACAAAGTCAGTGAATTGTGGTCAAAATTGTTCACTTGCGTGTAGGTAGTTGAACAAAGTCCTGTTTATTGTGATGAGTTGCTGGGCATGCTACGTGGGTTCAAAGAAAGGGTACTTGCGGTAACAAGTGTCATTGATGATAGTGTTAATAGTGGTATTGGAAAGAAAATGGACAAGAATGCTGAAATTGGAATGCTTTTGGGAACAAGTCTTCCTAGTGAAATTAAAGTTTTGCCTCCAAGACAATGCAAAAACAAAGGATCCGGGAAACGATTGATCTCGCAAAGAGAAAAGGCTGGGGAAGTAAGCAAGAGACCGCTAAGAAGATGCAAGGCTTTTGGGGAGATGGCGAACCATGACAGTAGGAATTGTGACAAAAAGACCACCGACGATGAGTCGAGTAAGTTTTCTCTTATATTAGCGTAAGTTTTCTATTATTAGCACATGTTTTCCCTTCAGTTTTTTTTTATCTCTCCTGAAACTATACTTGTGTCGCTTGGCGGTTTTTCAAATTTGATTAATGATACAATGTTTGGACTTGTGCAGTTAAGCAGGGGAGTTGCACTGTTGGACCATACTTGAAGAATATCATTTGAGAAGCATACTTGAAGAACTTGAAGAATATCATTTGAGAAGCATACTTGAAGATTTTTTTTATTTGACAGTAGCATGTATAACCATTTTAGGACTTTTTTATTTGAAATTTTGTATTTGGACTTTGTTGGACCAATTTGATAGTTTTGATAATGACATGTGCTTACGTAATAATATGTTTTACTCGATATATCATATGCGTGTAATTGTGTGCTTTAGTCTTATTATAGCTAGCAACAATTATGAGAAGAAAGATCAAAGTTAGACATAACTTTGATAAAGTCTGTGAGACAAAGTTATACCAACTTCAGGAATAACTTTGGAAGTGAACTTGGAAGTTATAGCTAACCAGGCATAACTTTAAGGAAAATCGCTTCAAACAAGATCTACATAAATCTACACAAGACTCGAGATGGAGGGTCTTTGTGATCAAGATGAAGAGATGATCCGTATACTGAAGATCTTTGTGAAGATTAGATAGTATAGGTCGTCATTCGGTAACTATTCCATTCGAGAGATTTTATGTTCAAAAGTTATAGCTTTAGCCTATGATTTTGAATGATAAAATATTGATGCATGATTTTGGAAATAAAATGTTTTGAAATGTTTTCAAAAGTGAAAGAGTTTTATTTTTATATTTATCAATTATTTTAATAGAGAATATATTTATGAGATTCTATTGGTTAGTAATACAACTTATGGGTTGTCATGCTACCTAGGGTTTCTAATATATTCTATCTCAATTTGTTGTTAACCTAATTAGCCCACCTAGGGTTGGAGCCATCTAGGGTTTCGTGGAAACCTAGTATTGTGCCACCTAGGGTTGCGTGCCTCCTAGGGTTTCGTGAGCTAGAGGAATTCGGCCTCCATAGGTTGTTTCCTTAGTTTACCTAATCTAGGATTCTACTATATCTTTACAACAATATTTTGAGATATCAAGATAAATATATTTCTATAAGATAAACCAAATAATATTTTGAGATAAAGATATTTCTAAAAGATAAGCAAATATTATTTTATGGAAAGATAAGTATCTTTATTAAATATTATACTAGGGTTTTAGATCTACTATAATTCTTCTACTATAAATACTCCTTCACATATCAATTGTAAAATACACGAAATACACTACATACACACGGCTATTTATTTTACTAGTGTTGATTTTCCAAAATCGTTTTAAAGCAAACCTTTGAGCAAATATTTATTATTTTTAGAGTTTGTTTTTAAAAGAGTCGTGCATCAATTATTATCAATCGCTTGAGTGAAATACGTTATTGGATAATAGTACATCATTATAAGCTTACAATTCTTTAACGGGAATTTGTGTGAGTTATATTGTACTTTCTTATTAGCGTAAGATAGTATAGAGTATTTAGCGATACTCACCTTGAGTTATAATCATAGTGTTGATTATACGAGTGGGTTGGTAATTTTTGTAATCCGTAGAAAGGTACTAAAAATTATTAATCGAGAATAGTGGACGTAGGTTTCAACGTGTGAAACTGAACCACTTCAAAATCGTGTGCCTCTCTCTTATCTCTTTACTTTTCGTTATTTCGTTATTCGCGCTTACTTTGATTAATTAATTAGTTGATTTTAATTCATAAGATCAAATAATTAATTACATATCATATAAATCGAAAAAGTGGGGCTAGTTTTTAATACTCAATTCACCCCCCCCCCCCTCTTTCGTATTCGATCAATAGACTCTTCAATTGGTATCAGAGCCTCGTGCTCTTGATTGCCTTACAGCAAGGAGTCTGATCCATTTATCTTTTTATTTTTATTTATTTTCCGCTGCATTTATTTTTATTTTAATGGATTCCAAACATCTGAAGTGTCCCGTATTCGATGGGAAGAACTACAGTTTATGGAAAAATATGATGACCCATTTCATAAAGGGTAACGATTGGGAGTGTTGGCTAATCATTAAGAATGGTCCTAATAAGATCATGCTTGGAACGGCCACTGGCACTTCCATCGAAAAGAAAGAAGATGACTATGTTGAGGCAGATTATAAGAAAGCTGAGAAAAATTCAAAGGCTATTAGTCTGTTGCAAAACGGCATGACCCATACTGAATTTGATCGTTTCTCATCTAGTTCTACTGCCAAGGAAATATGGGATGGTCTTGAGTTAGCTTATGAGGGGACAACTGTTGTCAAAAAGCAACGCATCGCTCTACTTATGCGAAAATACGAATTGTTCTCCATGGAACAAAATGAATCGCTTGACAGCATGTCTACTCGCTTCTCCAGTATCATTAATGAATTGAAAAATCTTGGAAAAACTTTTGACTCCGAGGAAATTGCCAGGAAGATCCTTAGAAGTCTATCTAAACGATGGAGACCTAAGGTGACGGTAATTGAGGAATGTAAAGACCTATCTGACCTATCTTATCAAGAGCGACTTGGAACCCTAATGGCTCATGAGATTACTCTTGATGAAGATGCGGCAAATGATAGTAATAGCAAGAAGGTGGCTTTACAGGCCGAATCTAGTGAAAGACAAGATTCGGATCTTGAAGATGCAACAGTGTTGTTTGCTAGACGTTTTAAGAAAAAGTTCTTTAACAAACCACAAGGGAAAACGTTTAACAACAACACTAACAAATCTTACAAGAAGCCAATTGAGTCAAAAGGGTCTCTTTCAAGTCGGGGTTGCTTCAAATGTGGGGATAATGATCACATGATCAAAGATTGCCCCACATGGAAGAAAATCAAAGACAAAAATCAACGAGACAAAACCAAGAAGGAATTCAAGCAAGTGATGATGGCTTATTGCTGGGGAGATCTCGACACAGAAGACGACGAATCCGAAGAAGAGGAAGTCGCCAACTTGTGTCTAAGCAACGTCAGTCTTGACCTAATTTCTGACAGTGACAATGAAAGCGAATCCGAGATGTGTCTTGTTGGCAACTCAGATTCAGAACCAGATTCAGAAGATGATGAAGAGGTAATAGTGAAAGAAAACAATCTATGGTATCTCGACAGTGGATGTTCGAGACACATGACTGGAAACAAGAATTTATTTCTTTCACTAGAGCCCTTCAATGGTGGCAAGGTCACCTTTGGAGACAATAAGAAGGGCAACATAATCGGTGTAGGTAAGATTGGTATATCTTATTCACATGCTATAAATAACGTATATCTGGTAGATGGCCTTAAGCATAACTTGCTAAGTATCTCTCAACTATGTGACAAAGGAAACAAAGTCGTTTTTCATTCAAATGTTTGTCGTATCATAGTTGAAGGAACTAGTAACGTTATCTTAGAAGGCTTACGTAAACGGAACGGGTATATGATTGATTTAAACAAAGTCACTACAAGTTCCTTTACGTGCATGAAAGTCACAGTGGATGATTCATGCCTGTGGCACAAGAGGTTTGCACACATCAGTCCAACGATTTTAAAGAAACTTAAGTCTTGGGATTTAGTTGAGGGTTTACCCTCAATAAAATTCGAGCAAGAAAAGATGTGTGACTCATGTGCCCGTTGTAAACAAGTTAGATCTTCATTCAAACCGAAACGAGTAGTAAGTACAGAGCGTCCACTTGAGTTGGTACACATGGATTTGTGTTGACCTATGAAAGTTAGAAGCCGCGGTGGATCAAGGTACGTATTCGTCCTAGTCGACGACTACTCCAGGTATGTATGGCCTATCTTTCTATTTACTAAAGATGAAACTTTCGATGAGTTTGTAGTATTAATGAAGCTCGCCCAAAACAAGTATGATAAAAAGTTAGTTTCCATTCGTACGGATCATGGCACTGAATTTGATAATCAAGCTTTTATAGAATATTGTAGGGAGAATGGTGTAGGACATAACTTTTCTGCACCACGAACCCCACAACAAAATGGTGTCGTGGAACGTATGAATAGAACATTAGAGGACATGGCCCGCACAATGCTTTTGTGTAGTGGCCTTCCTAAGAGTTTCTGGGCAGAAGCATAAGTATGCATGCATGTGCCCAATAGAGCTATTATTAACCAATTCTTCTCAAAAAGACTCCCTATGAACTTTTAAGAGGGAGAAAAACCCAATATAGCTCACCTTCGTTGCTTCTGGAGTAAATGTTTTGTCCCATAATAATGGAAACATAATTGAGCAAATTTGATCCACGAAGTGACGACGCTGTGTGTTGTTGGCTATTCTAATCATACTTAAACCTTCATTCAAAGTTTTTAACAAAATACCTTGGTCATAGAAGACAGTGTTCATGTTGTATTTGATGAAGTATAATTGCATGAACAAGTTAACAGAATGAAGAAGAGACAATGAAGATCCAACTTTCGTCTCTTAGAGATGACGTGCTCCAAAATAATGAAGAAGTATTGAAGGAATCAAATGTGACCGTGAATAAAGTCCGCAAATGAACCTTGAACATAGAATAGACAATTGTTATGATACGAATGTCCTCTTCTCAAAACAAGGAGGAAACTGAAGTTTTGCTGATGATCTATAACTTGAACCAGAACCAAGATGGTGTAACTGAAGTTGTACCAACTTCAGCTATACCCCCAGAGTCCAACTCAGGGGGAACCAATCTTGATTCTGAATCATTTGAGGAAAGTGATAGTTCGTCAGATGATGATGAGCCTAGGAACTCTAAGAAATGGAAATATATGAGTTCTCATCCTATGGATAGTATCCTAGGAAGTTTGTATAAGGGAGTTCAAACGAGGCGAACATTAAATAACTTTTGTTCATTCTATTCTTTTCTGTCTACCATAGAGCCCACCAACATCAAAGAAGCTCTTGCAGAATCCGACTGGATTGTGGCTATGCAAGAAGAGCTTCAACAGTTCGAACGCAATAAAGTATGGCACCTTGTGCCTCGACCTCCTAATCGAACTGTGATTGGTACTCGTGGGTATTCAGAAATAAATTGGATGATTCAGTGAGTTTATAGTTCGTAACAGCTCTATTGGTCGTTAAGGTTATAATCAAACAGAAGGGATGATTATGACGAGACATTCGCTCCTGTAGCAAGACTTGAAGCTATTCGCTTGCTCATCGCCTTCGCAGCTCATAAAGGAATGAAATTATTCCAAATGGACGTTAAGACTGCCTTTCTTAACGGTTATTTGGAAGAAGAGGTTTTTGTTGAACAACCTCCTGGATTTTTGAATAGCAAGTTTCAAAACCATGTTTTTAAACTCGATAAAGCTTTATATGGTTTGAAACAAGCGCCTAGGGCTTGGTACGACAGATTGTCAAAATTTCTATTACAAAACAATTTTAAGAGAGGATCTGTCGACAAAACCCTATTTCTAAAATCCGAGGGGTTCTGATTACTTGTTGCCAAATTTATTAGACGATATATTTTTGGGTTCTACTAACAATAAATTGTGCAAGTATTTTTCAATCTTATGACCTCAGAATTTGAATGAGCATGGATGGAGATGAAATTCTCCTCGGACTGCAGATTCACAAACCAAGAAGGCCTAAAGATGCACCAACAAAAATATTCAAGGAGCTAATCAGAAAATTTGGGTATGGAAACGGCTCATCCAATGGACACACCTATGGTAACGGACAAAAAGTTGACCTTAGACGAAACTGGTAAGTCCGTAGATGAGACTACATATCGAGGTATGATTGGTTCTTTATTATATTTGAATGCAAGTAGACCTGACATTATGTTCAGCGTATGTGTCTGTGCTAGATTTCAATCATGTCCTAAGGAATCACATATGATTGCAGTTAAACGTATCTTGAGATATTTAATTGGTACATCAAATTTATATTTGTGGTATCCACTTGAGTGTAATTTCAATCTAGTAGGATATTCAGACGCAGATTATGCGGGATGTTCGTTAGATAGGAAAAGTACCTCTGGATTCGCTACTTTTGTTGGACCTTGCATAATAACTTGGGGCTCAAAGAAGCAAAATTCGGTTGCGTTATCTACTGCAGAAGCCGAATATATAGCTGCACGACTGGTATGTTCCCAACTACTTTGGTTAAAGCAACAACTATGTGATTATGGTGTTAATGTTGGTTGTATGCCTGTGTTCTGTGATAATACGAGTGCTATTGTTATTTCTAAGAACCCAGCTCAGCATTCTCGTACTAAGCATATAGACATTAGACATCATTTTTTGCGTGACCGTGTAGAAAAGGGCAACATTAAACTCGAATTTTGTAGTACTGATGTTCAATGGGCTGACATTTTAACAAAGGCGTTAGCGAGAAGACGATTTGAGATTTTGCGGTTGGAAATTGGTTTAATCAGTAGCAATTAAATTCATCTTATTTATTTTGTGAACCTGCGTGACTGGCTAGATTAAGACGAGATTATATGACTGTGTCCGCATATTTCATTGCTAGTATATTTGTGTTTAATATAATATATTTTACGTGAGTATCTTGCTTAATTAGTGTTTTATGGAAATTGAATTATAAACCACTTATTTGCCAAAAACCTATCTTATTCACTTTCCAAAATTGAGTCAAATTCTACCCATGTATCCTATTCTAGCCGAAATTCTCAAACAAAATAACCTTTCCATATCTTTTTATTTACCAAAACTCTATCCCTACCATATCCCAACAAAAATAACTACCCAATATTCTTTTCCTACCCAAATTCAAATGAAAAAAAAAAAAAAAAAAAAAAAGGAAAGAACAAATTTGGACGGCACATCCATGTGCACAAGTACAAAAGTAAAAACCTACTCTTACACAATCATAATTACCCATCACCCATCACCTTTTACCATCTTAATTACTCAACCAATTTTTACCACTTCCTCTTCCACCTCACGGCACCCACATCAAACAAACACACAAACCTTCAACCTTCAACCTTCAACAATGGCTTCCACTAGATCAAAAATTGCCAAAAACCCAAATCCGAAAACCCCCAAGCCAAGCATGCCTAAAAATACCTCTTCTCCTCCCACACACCATTCACCCAACCCAAACCAAACCGAGTCGGGTGCGGGTCTCGAGGGTACTAAGAGAAGACGGTTAAACAAAGGGAAAGGAAGACTCCAAGAAGAAGCCACAACCGAAATCTTGGACGCGGGTTCCGAGGAGACCACACGGGTCACCTTCCGTGACTTCTCACCGCAAGAAACATCTTTGGGAATTGATAACCTCCGTCTTACAAAAGACGAAAGAAAATTGGTGAACCGGGTTGCTCAATATGGCATACACGGTGGTCGGTACTATCCTAAGGCTTGGTGTGACAAGTATAGGGCTTTAGGATTCTTTTCTGATTTTTTGAACTTCCAAGAATGGGAAACGGTGGCTGAGTTTTCGGGTCCGGTGTATCCGATTGAGGTAATCCAGTTCTTTTCCTCTGTTTCTTTAGACAATGGAGTCTTGCATGCCGTTATTAATGGCCGAGCAGTTTCGTTTTCCGTGACGGACTTTTGTACTCTGTTTTTGGTTCCTGATGATGGAATCAAAATCAATCCGAGTACGTCATGGGAAGAACTGACGGACATGGCTAAGCTGGAGGTTAAGCAGTATTTTGATGTTGGGGCGACGGTGTCGAGTTACGTGTTGGCTGGTAGTGTCTCTCCGAAACTGAAATTTCTGTTAAATTTTTTATGGAATACTGTGATTCCGCGACGGGGCGGACGTGATAAAATTGCTTGCTATGAGATGTTAGTTGTTAAGCATTGGTTGGAAGGCAATCGGGTTAATTTACCTTCTCTTGTTTTTAATCGTATTTCACAAACCGCTTTCTCGGTGACCGAAGACAAATTTTACTCTACTCTTGACTTGCCGTATGGCATGTGGTTGTCACGGCTCTTTGAGTCAAAGGGAGTTGTTGATGTGCAAACTTATGGGGTCGCGGTAAAGGATGAGATGTGTGATACGTTCTTGAAATTTATGAAGCTTGATGCTAATGGTCCGGAATTGTTATTTTTGGTGAAGGGAGGTACGGTTGGTATGCAGTCGGGTGGGGCTGATTTTTCTGTGATTGAATCAAAATTGGATATGTTCATTGGAAATATTATGGAGCGCTTGGATGCGCAAGATAAGAAAATTGAGACGGTTTTGGACACGGTTGTTCAAGCCGTGGGCATGGGTTCTTTGGGCTCAACCCGTGACCAAGGTGGGTCGGGTGTGAGTCATGAGATGAGGACATGGATGGATAGTGTGGATGATCGCCTTGCTAAATTGGAACGTAATATCATTGATTGTAAGCAAGAGGCGTATCGGCAAAGGGATAGGATGACCTTCTTGGTGAGCCAAGGCGGGTCGTTGGTGAAGAGTGGGACGGAGATGCGGGAGGGAATGCGTACAATTTATGATGCAACGGAGGCTCTTTCATTGAAAGTCCGGAACTTTGATGTTTGCCTCACCGCTCAAGCTTCTCATGTGTCAAATTGCCTTGACCGTCTTTCCACTCTTGAGTACCGCACTAGGCCCGGTTATGTCGATCCTAACAAAATCCGTCAACCCAAAATGCCTTGATCTCTTTATCCTTGGTTGTTTTAACTCTTAAACTACTAATCCTATTCGGCCCATTTGGCTTATTTTGACATTGTCTATTCGGCCCAATGGCAACTAACACTATATTTTGTGGTTTGTAGTTTAATCAACATTTGCACTTTATTTTGCTTGATATATATCGTCTTATATTGCGTATTTTGCATATCTATTTCTTGCCTTGAAATGTGTTATTCTAGTCGTTTTATGTCTTTGTTCTTGTCTTTTCAATGATGCCAAGAGGGGGAAGAAATTATATGATTTGAGTCTTTGCTTAAGCTTGCTCCTTGTCAAGACTCGTTATCTCTTAAATTCTCTCAAGCTATAACTTTGGCTAAGTTGTTTTGTTCGTGCGATCAAAGTTGCTATAACTTTGGAGTGCTTTGTTGAGGGGGAACCATACTTAGTCACATTGTTAAGAAGAACTCTTGAAGAAATCATATGAGACTTGTCATCATCAAAAAGGGGGAATTTGTTGGACCAATTTGATAGTTTTGATAATGACATGTGCTTACGTAATAATATGTTTTACTCGATATATCATATGCGTGTAATTGTGTGCTTTAGTCTTATTATAGCTAGCAACAATTATGAGAAGAAAGATCAAAGTTAGGCATAACTTTGATACAGTTTGTGAGACAAAGTTATAACAACTTCAGGAATAACTTTGGAAGTGAACTTGGAAGTTATAGCTAACCAGGCATAACTTTAAGAAAAATCGCTTCAAACAAGATCTACATAAATCTACACAAGACTCGAGATGGAGGGTCTTTGTGATCAAGATGAAGAGATGATCCTTATACTGAAGATCTTTGTGAAGATTAGATAGTATAGGTCGTCATTCGGTAACTATTCCATTCGAGAGATTTTATGTTCAAAAGTTATAGCTTTAGTCTATGATTTTGAATGATAAAATATTGATGCATGATTTTTGAAATAAAATGTTTTGAAATGTTTTCAAAAGTGAAAGAGTTTTATTTTTATATTTATCAATTATTTTAATAGAGAATATATTTATGAGATTCTATTGGTTAGTAATACAACTTATGGGTTGTCATGCTACCTAGGGGTTCTAATATATTCTATCTCAATTTGTTGTTAACCTAATTAGCCCACCTAGTGGTTGAGCCATCTAGGGTTTCGTGGAAACCTAGTATTGAGCCACCTAGGGTTGCGTGCCTCCTAGGGTTTCGTGAGCTAGAGGATTTCGGCCTCCATAGGTTGTTTCCTTAGTTTACCTAATCTAGGATTCTACTATATCTTTACAACAATATTTTGAGATATCAAGATAAATATATTTCGATAAGATAAACCAAATAATATTTTGAGATAAAGATATTTCTAAAAGATAAGCAAATATTATTTTATGGAAAGATAAGTATCTTTATTAAATATTATACTAGGGTGTTAGATCTACTATAATTCTTCTACTATAAATACTCATTCACATATCAATTGTAATGGACACGACATACACACGAAATACACTACATACACACGGCACAATTATTTTCTAGTGTTGATTTTCCAAAATCGTTTTAAAGCAAACCTTTGAGCAAATATTTATTATTTTTATAGTTTGTTTTTAAAAGAGTCGTGCATCAATTATTATCAATCGCTTGAGTGAAATACGTTATTGGATAATAGTACATCATTATAAGCTTACAATTCTTTAACGGGAATCTGTGTGAGTTATATTGTACTTTCGTATTAGCGTAAGATAGTATAGGGTATTTAGCGATACTCATCTGAGTTATAATCATAGTGTTGATTATACGAGTGGGTTGGTAATTTTTGTAATCCGTAGAAAGGTACTAAAAATTATTAATCGAGAATAGTGGACGTAGGTTTCAACGTGTGAAACTGAACCACTTCAAAATCGTGTGCCTCTCTCTTATCTCTTTACTTTTCGTTATTTTGTTATTCGCGCTTACTTTGATTAATTAATTAGTTGATTTTAATTCATAAGATCAAATAATTAATTACATATCATATAAATCGAAAAAGTGGGGCTAGTTTTTAATACTCAATTCCCCCCCCCCCCCCCTCTTTCGTATTCGATCAATAGACTCTACAGACTTTTTATTTGAACTTTTATTGTTGAACTTTTTTATTTTATAGAATTTCGACTTGTGAAGCCTAGGTTCAAAAATCACTTGAGAATGGACTCACTAAAGTCCACTTGAAAAATGGTCCTCTTATTCATGTGAACTTGTTTTAATTTTGGCTCATCCTATGACCATGTTTGGACTCGAATATTACGTATTTCATGCACGTACGAGGTTTTTTCATGCACATAGACTAATTTTTAATGCATGTAAAAGGCAATTATTTGAGGAACTTGAGAAATAGGATTAATTTATGTAGGGAACAATTAACTAAAAGTGATTAATTGATGAAGCTTGGGCTATATTAATACACAAATTGTTTGACTATTTGATTTGTGCCACGAAGATGTTTGGATTGATGGCATGAATAGAGAAGGTGGTGGGGCGGCATGGATTATGAAGTGATGGGGCGGAGATTGTTGACTTCGCAGCAATGCACGCGCTTGACGATGAGAGTATTAGTATTGGGCCAGTCATAATTTAGGGTCAGTTTTGAGTCCTGGTTTCCGCTTGAGACATGATGGTCATATTTAGAATGAAAATTCATAATTGTTTTGACACAGGCCAGGTCCCAAAGATAACATATTTCATGCATGTACAAGGTTGTTTCATGCACATAAACTATTTTTTAATGCACTCATACGACAATTATTAAGAAACTTGAAAAATTTGATGAAATGATGTAAGGAAAACTTAAAGTACTTAATTTGTGCTTATTTCAATTTGGGCTTTGTCCCATATTAATATTAGCCTTTTAGACAATCAGAGTTTTTTTTAGAAAAGACGACCGATGACAAATTGCTTAATTTGCTTTACAATTATTATTCATCAAGTTACCTAATTCTGGAACAATTTTGAGAACTGTTTTCCGCTTGTCTAGACAAGATGGTCATATTTTATATTTCGAGTACTGGTTTACGCTAATCATAACTGTTTTGACCTAGGCCAGTTCCCAAAGATAACATATTTTATGCATGTAGAAGGTTGTTTCATGCACATAAACTGTTTTTTAATGCATGTATAAGGCAATAATTTCATAACTAATGCCCTAGTACAACTGTTTTAAATAGATCCTATAAGTTATATGTCTTTACCACCTAAACTTACCGATATCTTTTAACAGATCCTACGGTCAATAATTACACTAACTGTACCACCCAAACATACAGAAATCTACACTTTTACTCCAGCCAAATCTTGCAAGGTTCAATGGTTGGAATGTAGGGTTAGGTTCTGTGCTACTCCCTTCGATAATCAAGTATTTAGAAAATAATGCCTAGTCGAAAACCTACAAAAGTAAAAGCGGGGGAAATATTGTTACGTTTAGGCCACTCCTTAGATTGAAAATAAACGAAAGAAAATTGAAAATTATGAATTCAAAAGTTATTGATATTACCTTTCTCTTGTTTTGCTCCCATTTCATAATTTCAAGAAGCATACTCTCACCATATTCATCCAAATCCTGCATATATATTTTTGACAATAATATTAAAAGTGTTGCAATAAAAAATGCTCAATAATCTTCAACTAATATAACTTAGTTTAGACAACCTTACCTTGTAACAAGTCTCATCTATCCATGATGCTTGAAAACGCAAGTTTTCAAGCCACTTCAGAAGATAGACTCCGCAAGCATACCTATGAAAGTTGTTAAACATTTAAATATGGTTTGTATCCATCAAATATATTAAGATGAGTAATATAATTTAAGCATAATTTAAGTACGTAAGGTACCCATTATTTTGTTGAGGCACATTCACAGTCTCCCACTTAAAAGTTTTTATCTGCAACAGTCTTTTGTATCCCGGACGGTCTCTTGCGATGATCTCCAAAGCAGGAAATAGCTATACAAAAACATTCAGATTATATAATCGACTCGAACAAAGTTTTGGTAACAGGGAATGTGACACAAGAAGAAGTTGTTGTGACAGTGATCCATAAAATAAATGTAATAATGACATATTTCTCGCTGCTGAGATAAGCGATTTAAAAAAATATCAGGTCAATCCAATACACGAGCACATGATCATTCAGCGAGTTAGGCATAAAATCATACCGTATCAACCAAAAATGTACGTCTTGCATCAGGGCGCCGTGGCAATCTGGAGTCAAGTATGAAAATTTTCCTTTTATGAAAGTCTGAAACACAAGCAAAACAATGTTCTTTGAGCACGCAGAAAGGAAAGAACGCCTGAAATATTTACAAACATGCGGAAATGAAATTGATACAATAAAAACCGTCATGATACACAATCAGTGATAATTATTTATTTACCAGTTGGGCTTTGGCTAAATTTTGGGGCAAATAGTCAAGCTTAATGTCTTGGCTTCGAAAATCGTCTTTAGGAACAACATCCTGAAAGGTGCGAGCCTTTGTCAAAAATCTTGGTAATTCCAAGAACAATCATTAGTAGTTACTAAGGAATATGAATACATACCTTCATTATTGTCGGAAAGTACACAACACCTGGTTTTTCGAATGTTGTACGAAGACCAACAAGATCAGTAACCATATCCATCACCCAACTCCCTCGTAGCAAAGTCTGCATTGCTTCTTGGGTAACTTCCAACCATTGCGTTGAAACAACAACATCACTAATAACGCAAATATTGTAATTAGATCCACTCAAAACATCTAAATGCAAAAAAAATAATTATATTTTAAAAAATGCTTTATGGTCAATTATAACTTACTTCTTAGTCGCCACATTTGTCTTAATAAAATTCATCAACTGTGCATCTGTATAGCATAACTCTTTTCGTGCATCCGTATAGCATAACTCTTGTCGCACCTGATTACTGCGGAAAATCAAAGGTTCTTAAAATTTGATTGCAAGATATAAGTTGTATAAGACAAAAATGTAGAATTTTTATTTACCGAATCTCACAGCCACTGTTGTAAGCCTTTGCATCAGACATCACTTGAACTTTCAAAGAGTTGTTAGCCCAAGTCAAAATTTGATTGCAAACCCTCACAATATAACGTTTCACATCATATCTCTGAAAAATAACAAAAAAAAGTGAAGTTAACATCAGAGCCTACATATTTCATGCATATACAGGGCTAATTCATGAAACTACAAAGCTAGTTCATGCATATACATCCATGAAACTGCACAAATAAGACAAGTAGCAGAAAATGAAACAAACTGATGAGCTTCCTAATAAACATTCATCTGAATTGATCTAAATAATACGCATAAGCTAGATAAATAGAAACACTAACTTAAAATTAGACTTCAGTAATAGAGACTTACGTCCTTTAGCAGCTTTGAACTATAGCCTGACTTAGTCCCGTTGTACGTCTCCATATGACACATAAGGTAGATTCCAGTATCACACTCAACATCAAACGTTGAATTCGGAACATACAGTTTGGCTATTAAAAACCATGCAGCGTTCAGCTTTGGAATCTTGTTACTAAGCTTTGAAATCAACAATTTCGTCTGATAAGCGAAAGACAATGCCAAGTAAATAATTTATTTTAAAAGTAGACCTAAATCAGCCATTTAACAAGCTTATTGCGAAAGCGTATGAAGACATACCACATCTTTAACATGGACTGAATAATCAGTTTGCTTCGCATCCATTGGGTGTATAACTTCGTACAAGCTATTCTCAACATGGAAACAAAAAAGAAGTGGCGTGGGTGCCACAACAGGAGTAAAAACCTGCAATATAATAAAAATAAAAAGGCTATTAGCTAAGAACTATTTATATTATTTATTAGCAACATTTTTAAAAAATTTAAATCTTCAAGGAATTACCAACTTCACTTCTTCAAAGTACGTTGACGTCCAATGAGTTAATCTGTAGATTAAATTAGGTAATGTATTAGAGAATACAAAAGCTACAATTTGATAACTGACGCTAACAAAATTAAATAAAAAACCTACATCAGTTTCTTCGGTGAAAAATAGACGGCAATGGGATGTACGAGATCTTAATCTGTTTTGGTCATTCAGATAATCATACCACAAACTGATGACATTGCTGTGAACTTTACTACCAAGTAACAAGGTCTTTAAATCACGTCGTGTAAGACTCTTGCCCGTATGGCTGAACAGAACCTCGCTAAACATGTATAAAAAAGGAAACATTAGTGTTATAAATAGAAAATATAATACATTTATCGAATACAATGAAAAATGAAGAGATGTATTACACTAATACATACCCTTCGTCTAAGTCACAGGCAAATGCATAGTCTCGAATCTCTTTCTCAGACTGACTCAAGTCACGCAACACATCCACGTTTCGTATGAAGAAAGGTGAACGGTAAACATCAGCTACCTCAACATTCCTCTTTGACAGCACCCTCTTAGGTTGCCGGGTCTCCATGGCATGTTTTGAGGGGGCATTTGGGGACACTTGTACAAGGGGAGAAGAAGGCATAATTTGCGATTGATCCAATGACAGCTGAGACGAGATAACTATTGTGATGGTTGGGACGGGATAATTATTGGCGATGGTTGGGACGGGATAACTATTGGCGATACAGGGCACTGAACTACTACAGGGGATGAAATGAAAGGTGTAGCTGACGTGCTTGCATGGGGAACGCCCGCATGAGAAGCCTTAAAATAATGAAACTTCAATGAGTCACGGAACTCTTGAGATGTGTATGGCACGTCATCACCAGTAAAAAGACTAAAAGAGAGTCCTTCCATAAGATCTTTGTCCATCTTTTCTTTGCCAAGATGATCACCATGCTCTTTAAACACCTTACCAACATGGTTATAGGCATTATTAAGAACACTTTCTAGTTCAGCTAAGACAGAGGGGTTATCAACAAAATCATCATCCCCATATACCTCATCCTTCTTCTTCTCCTCCGTTTCAGGTTCAACTTTCTCTTCATCTTGCTGAACTTTATCCTCCTCCATCCTCTGATCTAGCTCCACTTTATCACCACTTGCAGAACCACCCACGCCAGCAGCACCCTCCTTATCCCCCTCCCTCTCAGATTCTCTACTCTGCTGAGACATGGAGAACCCTTCAAATAACGAATCAGCCAAAGATTGCATTTGGGAAACGGCGACTAAACTGGGAACCTTGGATTTAGCTTGCCGAATTGCCTTGGATAATGCATCATAACTGTCTGCAAAATGAACGGCAGACCCCGCTAAAATATTAACGCATTTTTTTTCTCTTCAAGGGGACAACCTTCTTCATTACCGTCAACCTTATCTTTTGTTGCATTATCAGGCCGGTGTTTCTCCTCCGTTTCATGGACAGTTTCCGAATGATAAACAAATCTGTCTACTACGCGCCCCTTTCGGAAACCCTTCCCCTCGTGTTTCTCCAACTTCACCCTCTCTCTGATATTTTTCTCGGACCAATTAGCCAACAAAGGAAAAGATCGAGAGACCGTTCGGGACTTAAAAACTACTCTATCTAAGTAGATAAAGGTAAAAATCAGAATAGGTCCCTTAAAGTACGTATTAGGATCACTAACCACTGCCTCTTTCCATGAAATAACATTGTCCATCATTTGATCCCTTGCAAATTTGCACCAATTGAAATTAGGAACATCGGAGAGATCACCCAAGCAACTTAATATGCGAGTGCTAGAAGCATCACCAATCACACCCATCAACAGAGTTGAAACGATATACAAAAGAAAGTTTCTCTTGAAATCGTCTCCACCATCCCGATGCTCCATCATCTTCTCTAGTACAAGCTTTTTGGTAATATTTGAGGTGTTAAACTGCCCTTTAAATCTCTTGACAGCCTCTAAATAAGCCTCCTCTTTGGAGTACCTCCCAACTTGAACGATTTCTAATGGACCCATCGGAATTCCAGTTGCCAAGTAGACATCCTCATCTGTTAAATCCAATTTCCCATTCATCAACGAACAATCAAAAGGATTGAATGACTCTACAATCCATCGTGCTAAATGACCATTGATTTCTTCTGTTTGAAGCTTGAGCAAACCCCCAAAACCCATGCTCTGAATGACTTCAATTTGCTTCTCAGATGGGTTCAACTTGATCAGATTAGTTATCATTGAAGGACTCATCCTCGTAAGTAGAGTCTTATAGTCATTATTACGTTTCCTTCTTTTCGTAGCTTTGTTCACACTTGAGGTTCCTTCACCTTCGTCATTAGGCTTCCTTTTTTTGTTAGGTTGCTTCTTACTTGCACTTGCCTCTTCGCCTTTATCATTAGGCTTCTTACGAGGACTCATTCGGCATTGCACAACTTTTTCTGCTGTAGGAGTTTCCTTTTCCATATTATTTGGTAAAATTTAAGAACAGTTATTGGCTTCATAATTAATAACATAATGTTACAAATTGATGAAAATGTATAACCTAGATGGTCTAATCATTCACAAATTGTATGCAAGTATGAGAATGTTTAATGCACATATATTGCTTTTTCATGCATATATACGGTCGTTTAATGCACATATGTTGGTTTTTGATGCATGTAAGAGGCTAGATGCCTATTGCCATCATTTACTATTATTTTTGAGCCAAACTATATCGAACGGGATTAACACTAGGGGAGTGGTATCGTAAAACTAGAACGGGAAACAGTAGTTTAATGCACATATATTGCTTTTTTTGTTAGGTTGCTTCTTACTTGGACTTGCATCTTCGCCTTTATCATTAGGCTTCTTACGAGGACTCCTTCGACATTGCACAACTTTTTCGGCTGTAGGAGTTTCCTTTTCCATATTATTTGGTAAAATTTAAGAACAGTTATTGGCTTCATAATTAATAACATATTGTTACAAATTGATAAAAATGTATAACCTAGATGGTCTAATCATTCACAAATTGTATGCAGGTATGAGAATGTTTAATGCACATATATTGCTTTTTCATGCATGTACACGGTAGTTTAATGCACATATGTTGCTTTTTGATGCATGTAAGAGGCTAGACCGCTTCGCGGAAAGGGTTTAGGGTTTAGGGTTTAGGACGGGAAAGGGTTTAGGGTTGGATTAGGCCGGACCGCTTCGCGGACCCGCCTAATCCAACCCTAAACCCTTTCCCTTATCCTTATTCGAACGGCCGCGAGACCTAAAGACACCCTAGAGGGGGAAGAGTGAACCCTTTTCCGAGGGGACGTGATTAAAACTAGGGGAATGATAACCTTTAAGTAGGACGGGAAAGGGTTTAGGGTTGGATAAGGCAGGACCGCTTCGCGGACCCGCCTAATCCAACCCTAAACCCTTTCCCTTATCCTTATTCGAACGGCCGCGAGACCTAAAGACATCCTAGAGGGGGAAGGGTGAACCCTTTTCCGAGGGGACGGGATTAAAACTAGGGGAATGATAACCTTTAAGTAGGACGGGAAAGGGTTTAGGGTTGGATTAGGCTGGACCGCTTCGCGGACCGGCCTAATCCAACCTTAAACCCTTTCCCTTATCCTTATTCTGTAACAACCCGAAAAGTACCCAATTTGTTTAAGTAAAATAGCTTATGGATACTTTTCAGTAGAACTTAAGTTTTTAAAATAGAAATTTTTGTTCGGAGTCGTATTTTGAAATTCCGCGTTCGTATTTGGAATTTCTGAGAGATTTCATGAAAAGACCGTTTTTAGTCATCTTTGA